>JAQOWM010000637.1:0-80000 GCA_029041755.1 Resseliella maxima | reverse complement strand
GTTTTCGGGCTGCAATTCACAGAAATGAATAAAAATATACAAAATCCAAAAATCAATAAATTGCAAAAATGTACGAAGGTCGCTACATTGGCGCAATTCGCTTTTGTTTGGTCATTTTTCGGTATTTCTCTTTCTTTCATTCATTCATGTTTCTGTCTGCATATGGATTCGTTCGTATGATTGTTTGTTCAATTGTTCAGTGTTCAGTGTTCATAAACTGAGATTTGTTGTTGTCAATAACAAAATAATTGCGGTTGTGGTGACAATAAAAGCGTATGCCATCCCATTATTCAAAAAGAATGATTCTCTATAACGCCTTATTATAACAATTGAATCAAATATTTTTTAGTTTTTTTTTTTTTTCATTTTGTTCGATATACTAATTAATGGCACACCTAACACTATATGTATTCTTATATACAAATGGGAAAACATGTTTTATCCAGTTTGTCATATTGATCGAATTTCATTTAAGCATAAAAACTTTCACTCGTTGATCATATCGCCATTTGTTTAATACATACAATGATGTCTTAGTCTTTTTTCTTTTCCTCTTCATCTTTTCATTTTTTTCTTTATATTTTTGTTGTGTCAACGAGAAATACAACTGACTCGGCTATATTTTCATTTCAATTCAAAACAACTTTCTATCTTAGATGGCTCATTATCGTGTCTGTTAAATTACCACAATACACCTAGATCAAATTGATTTCAAGCCAGTTTTAGTGCCATTATTGGCTTTGGATTTCTTGTCTATTTTTCATTATCATATTCCTTTGACAAGAGATAAATTTGCATGCAATGTTATTTTGTTGTCGTAGTCAGCAGATTTTCTTTCTTTTATCTCCGCTTATTCTTCTCCTTTTTTTTTCTTTCTTTCTTTTTAGTTAGCTTGGTTACTTGAGATGATTTTACTTGAGATGCTAAATTTACATTCATATCAGCATGAAACCTCATACACGTAAGAGTAGTCACAGTTGTTCGGCATCAGCAAAATGCTTTAAGACGCATGCAAAAGAACGTAACCGCTAATTTAAGTTTAAAGAAATGAATAGATTTAGTGGCAGCACAAAACAGCTTTGCAATTAACGAAACAAAAAAAAAAACGAATCAATGAGATAATGAATTAAGACGAAAATATAAGAAAACGAAACGAAAGAAGTAAAAAACAAAGGAAAAACGCATTGCTCAATGGACACGAAAGTGTGGGACTGTATGTGTAGTAGTATTTGAATGGCAAATATTTACGAATCTACGAAGACGTCTCATGTTCTGGCTTCTGCTATGAAAAAATTCATGTTTGACTCAGGCGTATATTATTTGGATGCACTTGTAATTGAATTCATTTTGTAACGGTTTGTTTCAACAAGCGTGTGTGCACACACGATGATTGTTTTGAATTTTTGTTTTTTTTTTTTTTTTTCTTTCTTCGCCGTTTTTATTCTGTTTATGGCATATTTTTTTTATTCCTGTTCAGAAAAAATGCATGCAGTATTTTTAATTATAAATTGTTCTGTCATGTTTAAAACCAAAAGAAATCAAATATAGAAAGAGAGAAGAAATAATAAAATAAATGTAAACCTCAGTTATGTATTCACTGAAAGAACCGTACATACGGTACGTTAGCTGGGAATTAGCTAAGGTTATTTCTTTGCTATGAACTTGTACATCGAATACATTTGTTGCATATGATATTGCAGCTGCAAAGCACAATGACGTTTCCTATATACTGTATGCATGGAAAATGTTTAACATTGGTCGGGTTAATGTTTACCACAGAGATGCGGTTTTCTATGTTTTGTTTATTTCACAACATGGTTTTTCGACAAATGTTTTTCCATTGTATTTTTTTTTTTTTTTTTTTTCTTTCGTTTCTAATAAACAATTACGATTAATGGAATTTAATATTGTTTCTTCGTTGAAATCATCGCCATCGATATACTAATTCAATAAGCTTGGTTCCGTTTGGTGTTATTCTTTTGGCGTGCATACACTACACATATATAAATTTTATAAAACAGGTTTTGCAGTCCATTTCGCTCTATAGTTGTTCAAGTTTAAAATCACATTTACCATTACATTTTAAAAAAAATTACACACTCACACAAATCACTTCATGTCCACATCACAGCCTTATGAACATATTAATACTTCGAACAGCCAAATAATTCGCCCGACTGTCGGGCGATTCATCAATAATTGCGTGCGTCAAAATTACTCAAATACATTTGTTTGAGCAATTGCTTAAATTGTTTTTTCTTTTTGTTTTTATTTTTCTCTTCTTTTTATTAAACAATTAGCATGAAATGAAGGTCAAATATATCATTATTACGTAGTTATTTATGAATGCTTGGAAGAAATCTGTTAAAATAACTGGCCCATAAATTTCAATGCATCGAAACTTAATGCACTTTTTTTTTTTTTTTGCTTGTTCGTTCAAATGCACAACTATGCGCTAAACCTAACACACAATGTCGGCACGAATAGACCCATTACAATGGCATCTTTATTTTACTATTGCAACAATTTATTCTTTCAAAACATCTTATCTTATTTCAATTTATTATTATTGTTGTTGTTGCTTTTATTATGATACAATACGGACTGTGTAAATAGCCAGTCTAAAATGTGTATTGTGCAAATATGCTGTCATAAAGCATCACTGTGATTTGGTTGTGTATATGTGTATCTGTATATATTACTTAAATCGCCAATTTAACGCATTGAATTAAAGATTCAATAAAAAAAAACCGCGTAAAACGATGAAAATTAATGGAGGGGGAGAAGAGTTGAAAGAATTTGGAAGAATACGAATGAGAACGAATGAGAAATTGGGAATGAAAGAAAAGAGATCGAACATTTGAGACGAAATGAGTGTGAAAATTATAATGAGAGAGCGAGAGAGAGAGAGAGAGAGAGAGAGAGGGAGAGAGAGAGAGAGAGAAGGAGGGAGGGAGGGAAGAACGGAGGTAGGTGGGTAGGCAGAAACAGAGAAAGAATGTGACAGAGAAAGTAATGAGTAAAAGATTATATGAAAGAAAGACAAAATTCATTCAACGAGTGATCAGAAGAACGAAATGGAACGAAAAATTTCATCGATTTTATTTATTAAGTGAATTTGATTGTAATATTATGCCAACAAACCAAAAGCACATTGAAGCGTTCATTTTATTGTGTCGTGATTTACACACTTTTATTGATGCACATGCTGAATTCGAAACGAAAATGGGCACAAGAAATTTTATGCCAAATATGTTAAGTAAAACAACAAAAAACTTGAAAAAGAAAAAAAAAAACAAAAATTTTACAAAAATGTTTTTGAGAAAAACTGAGCAAATAAAAAAAAAAAAACCAAAGAGAGATTCTTTGCATTGTTTCCACCATTTCAGAAAAATGTAAAAATCATTCAACCGAATAAGATCAACTAAGAGATACGAATTTTAAGATGGGCACCGCTTAAACGCACCATGATTAAACACATATAAAAACAACAATAACAGCAACAACAACAAAAATGGTTTGGTAAATTGAAAGAAAATGAAAGAAAAAATGAGGCCCAAATCGTAAACGTTGGCCTAGTCAATTTACTGTTTGTTGAATTTTACTAATCAAAATGCCAATAAAACACATTGTCTGCAAAGAAAATGAAATGAACAACCGGAATTGGTTGGATTTCGAGCGTAAAAATAACAAAATATGAAAATACCTTCACTGACAATCACTCACAATAAGCTTTAGCATGAAAATAACAACAACAAATTTTTTTCACACAAAATCTGCGTTCACTTAATGTAGTCTTTTATTTTTTTTTGCTACACAACACCAGCAGATGAATAAAAAATCAAATGCTTTCTATACAGTTCACTATTTAGTTTTAAATTTGTCTCATTTATTACAATCACATATGTACACACGCTGTTCGAGCAGCAGTATATTTTACTGATTATTTTTTATGTGTGAAGATTAAGGCCGCATAAAATGAACATTTATATTCATTCCATATCTACATTGATTTAAATATTCGCACAAAATGAATGCCAAACTAAAAAATCACACAATATCTTTTATATTAATCCTGGAATACATCAATATCACACAATTAACATGGAAAATCGGCGTTTACACATCGATTTTATTTGTTTTAGAGTACAAAGACATTACGAGAATGTGAATAAAAATTGACTTTCTGTTCTTACGTACGATTTCTCAATGAATGAAACAATTTTTTTTGCTCTTTCTCTCTCTTTCTCTGTCAGCGATGATGAATTATGAATTATTTCGGGTCGAGCCTCTCATGTTTACTTTATCAAAATACCATAAGTTAAATGAAAACAGAACCGAACCGAAGGGAAAATAAGACAAAAAAAAAAAAGAACTGAAACACACACCGAGAAAACACCTGTAAAAATAAACACAGGACAAGATATTCCAATTTTTATGAAGTTGACAAACACGTCGCACTCGCAGAACTGCCACCACATCGCGTAAATGTTGCCATCATCAATTTCGTTGATATTGTTGCGTATGTAGTTTCCATTACATGTGTATACGAATTACACGGCTTTTGTGAATGTTTAATATGTTCCATCAATCGCGTGTATTGGTGTTTTTTTTTTCTTCTTCTTTTATTTCACTTTTCTTTCACTCTATTGAAGACGTTTCTATATTTTGGCCCTGTATATGCGCTTTTTGACAGCTGATTATTCATCATACACCGACACGTATTGAACCCTGCATGCTATTGTGATGTCACTTGAATGTGTCAACATTTAGATTGAATTTAACAACGTCATATGTGAAATCATCATCATTTTTAATGGATTAATTTTACAAATTATTTATAAAATTTATTTCATTTTTGCAAAATTTTCACATTTACATTCAAAATATAGTATTGAAAACAAATTTTAACTATTTAAAAAGAAGAAAATATAGACATTTTATGTTTCAGATCATATTCATTTCGAAACAGTACTCCATCTATATTTGAATGGATGGAAACTAACTATCCCGAAAAGAAATAAAAATAAACACAAACATTCACATTCACATTTTCTAACGGATTATCAATTTATTATTTACAAACAGATTTTTAAAAAATTTCCTAGAAAAATGAAATTATTTGTCTCAAAATTATTTGAAAAATGCATATCAAATTTCTTTTTTTCACTTGAAAAATATAGTTTTCATTTATTTTGACTTACTTATCGCCAGTTTTATTGGCATTTTGATATAGTAAAACCGATGTTGTCTGACAATTTATCAAAATTTAGATTGAAATTTTGATAGATTTTCACTGGAATCCGTTTTATTTTAAAATATTGAAAGAGAATGGTTAAAATAATTCAATGATATTTTAATCACGTGAGTATTTTCGTTTTCTTTGAAAAAAAAAAAATGATTGTATTTCACAACTTAGATTATTTCTTTTTCTCTGTTCAAAATCGTTTGATTAATTAAAAAAAAAAGACAAAAGATATAATGAAAAAAAAACCTTGTCTAATCAGGCGTATCAAAATTGTTTTTGCATATTTATCTGAAAATAAACATTCTGCATGGTTCAAACAATTTAAGACATGTTGAGTGAAATATAAATATTCGCTCAATTTGAGAAAAAAAAAAGTAATCATGCTAACGAGTTGTGATAATTTTAATTTTACGAGTTGAACGTTATCAGTAAATATCCATAAATTGTTTGTCGTTTTCTAATAGTAAAAAAAAAATTGTTTTGTTATTTGTTTACCTGTTGCAAAAGTATATTTATTCGCATATTTACACATAGTATACTATGAATAGATTTTTTTTTTGTCGAAAATATAACAATGTCAAAGTAAAGAGATAAAGAAAGGAAAACAAAAAATTATGTTGTAATTTTAAATCATTCGAAATATTTTAATTATGGAAATGACAATGGAGATGTTCATTGGATCAAGTCATGGTGAATTTTGAAGGCAGGGCATGTAATATTTCATGAACCTAGTAGGTCTATTCTGATACTAGATTTAGATTCAGCGACCTCAAAAATAGGTATTTGCCTAAATTCATTCAATGGATGAAATCGTCATAAGTAAACAACATAAAGTCAATGAGTTTATATGCAATAAGTACTTTTATTCCGAAATTCACACAAATGTACTAAGAGTAGATTTTTTTTTCTTTTTAAATCGAAAATGTACTAAAATGATTTAAAATAAAAATTAAACAACAGTTAAAATAATATGTATATCAAGTATGAGTTACTGTGAAAATGTCGAGAAAAAAAAAATCATATAAATTATCACCTACATTCGTTGAGTGGAGAATGTGATTGTTTTTGGCAAGATTTTATCAAAATCAATGCTTCAGTCTAAAATAAATCGCACTGATTTTGGTGTTTTGCGTGGTGATGGTTCGCCTTTTTTCATCATATGTCGTATTTCATTTGTCAAATGTTCAATTTCTCCTAATGCTGTTAGAACTTTTCCGGATATTGTGTGTTGTTCAACATTTTCATTAAATTGATTATGGCACAATTTTTTCATTTTATTTGTTATTTTTCGTAAATCGCTGAGGTATTTTTGTGCTTGCACTTCAAATTTGTCTTCGGTTGGCGTTGAAGTCGATTCAATATTACTAATATTTTTCTTTGGTTTATCATCAATATCATCAAAATCATCATATTCCAATTTTTTCTTCATTTTTTGTGGTACAATTTCAGAATCGGTATCATTTTGATTTTTAATATTATCATGATTCTTGAATGACCATGGGCTTAATTTGTTTTGAATTGTTTTAAAACAACTTTTTATCGGTTTACCAAATAGTGTATCTTTCATTGCGCTTAAATTTAATGAAATTCGACTTGAATTTAATGATTCATTTAATGGTGTGTCATCGGTATTTTCCGACCAACTTAAATCAACCGATTCGAATGCATTTTCTGATGTTACATCATTATTATCACGCATTAAATCTAACCATACAGATAAACGAGCCGTTGGCCATTCAGCAAATCGATTATTTTGACGATCAATAATTTTCACAATAGCTTTGAATACATCCGATTCATCAGCGACCAGAGTTTGAACGAATTCATAATTTAAGCCAAGACTTCGACAACGCTGTGTAGCTTCTTTTACCTATGAAATGAAAAACACAAAAAAAAAAAACAAAAAATTAAAAATGTTCAATTCCCAGTTGAAATATTTCGTCTCTAATTTGACATGTTAAAAAATAAATTATCAAAAATATACCATCACTTGAGTTTCATGCATTCCTTCTTCGGTTGGCCGTTCCATCATACGTTTAATTTTTTCACATAAATCCGATTCGAATGGTCGATACTCAAATGCTGATTCTTCCTCATTATTTTGTGCTAAAATTTCCTTTTCAGCATCAATTAATTCTTTTGAGCATTTATATCGAAATTGTTCAAGCTCAAGTTGTGCAACTTTTTCATTATAACTTAACTCATGCTTGGTACGTTCTTCTTCAATTTGTCGTATTGCTTCTTGTTGTTCGGCCATCAATTCCAAACGTAATCGTTTCTCTTGTTCACGCAATATTTCCTGATGTGCCGTTTGATAATCAACAATATCAGTTTGTGCATGTTGTGAACATTCTGGATTTGATACACGGAAATAATGTGAACCACCAATTACGATACGATCACCATGATATATTTGACGTTCACCATAAATTAATTCTCCATTTACAAATGTTTCACAATCATCCATATCAGGTCGAATAAATAGTTTGCCACGCCTATTATCAATTTCACTGTGTGATAAAGAGAGAGGAAATATGAATTTATCTTTTTAAAAAACATATGTCCATAAATTAATGAAACATTTTCATTTAAAATTCTCATTATAACTTAGGTCATGCTTGGTTTGAAAAAAAATCTCAAAATTGTTCGAAAAAAAAAATTGGGTCTTACCAGTGATTCAAACCAACCAATGGTCCATCGAGTACAATATCAGACTGGGCATGTGTTGTTGGCTTTTTTTTACCAATTCGAACAATTCCCGGTGGTAATATGTACAATAATGTGCCTGATAGCATTGGATCTGTGGCTAAATTAATGAGACATGGTTGCTTTTGTGCAACAGATAATTCAAGTGCCAATCCATTTTGTTTTAATAATTTCATTTCATTTTTACATTTATTATCCGCTTCACGAAGACGTTCACGCCAAGATTTCTGTGCATTTGCTAATTCTAATTCTTTATCGCGTAATTGTTGACGCAATCGTTCTTTTTCTTCTTCATCATTTTGATTTGCATCGATTGTTTCAATGATAATTTTACGTGGCGGTGCTTCGATTGCCTGAATCTCTTGCCGCTTATAATATTGAACTTGTGCACGCAATCGATCAACTTCGGTGCGAAGTTTATGAATTTCACGATTATTTAAATCTTCATTAACTTTGACACGATTTACAATTGATCGTGCTTGACATGCATAACGAAGTGTAGCCAATGTTTCATCAACATGCAAACTTGCCGGTGAAATTGTTGCTAACATAACCGTTTTTGAATTACCGCCCAAGCTTTCCTATAACAAATTTGAAAAGGAAATAAGAAAAGAAACATTTTTTATTAACATGAATAAATAGCATTTTGATTTTGTATTTGAATACTTGATACATTCAAATTATATATTTGTACACAAGTTATTGAATTCCAATTAATCGTTTACGCTATTTAATTACTTATTGAATAAATTGTGTAAGGCGTGTATCAATTAAATATCAAAACTGTTGTTGTTGTTGTTGTTGTTGTTTTTTTTTCACTTTTGTAATTAGAATCGATTTTATATGCTTGACAACACATTATCGCGTAAACCTTTTAAGGTGACCTGTTCTGTAATTTAAGCTTCTGTAAAATCGAAATCTTATTAAAGAGCGAATATCAATTCTTTGAAACAGGCACGTTTTTGAAAGAACATGATGCAAAAAAAAAGTCTCGAAGTTTCGATTGAGAAAATAAAAAATAAATTCTTTATCTCAATATAAATAAATGAAGTAATTTTTCTTTATATAATAAGAATGGAAAAAATGTGAGAGAAAAAAAAAAAACAATCAACAAAAGTCAAAAATTAAAACATTATGACTAATCATCAATGATTATTTTTCGCAAAATTTGCTAAAATTTGACCAATCAGGTCAACAATTATAACAATGTTTTCAAAATAGACATGATTCAACAATGGTAATTGTTTTGATTTTAAAACGCAATATTCCCAATAGATTGTTAATGCAAAAATTAAATATTTTCGTGCAAAATCAATCATTTAATCTATATTCTATAAATTGTTTACGAGAACAATTCAAATGAAATATATTTTCGTATTGCAATTAAAATGAATCATATTTTAATTGGCTTTTATCAAATCATATTTTTTTTTTTTTTCACTTATTGTGCAGACACGATTGACATTGCGAATCAGAAAAGAATTATTCATTTGCTCAATTTATTGTTTATATACAACAATATCTCAAATTTAAAATGGAAATATTTGGAACATTTACGAAATAAAAACATTTATAAAAGACATCAAAGAAAAGAAAGACGGCTTAGAAAAACTTGGTTAAGAAGTCAAACAAGTTATACCTCGATAATGTGTTATTTATTACAAAAACAAAAAAAAACAAAAAGAATCTCTATGGAAACAAATATCAGCAGAATGTATAGAAAGCAACGACTGCATGATTAGCGATGAAAAATATCTAAATATCTTGTTGACATAATATTTGATGTGTCTCTTATCAAATATGACAATATTGGTGCACGTGAGTTCGGAAATCTTTATGGGAAATTTACAATTATGAAAATCAACAAAATTCAAAGGTCGCTAACAAGGTGGTCGCCAATCTTCCTTAAGCCCCTATCATTCTTGATTTCTTGTTTTTTTTTTTTGGTTAATCGAACGATTTTGTATTTATTTTTGGGGGAAAAAAAGGTCGACCCATTAGATTTCCATGGTATTTGATTAAAAATGAAAATCATCGGAGACTGCAATAAATCGTGATTTTAATTCATTTCCCCTTCCACAGCGTGAACATTTCGCGATAATTCTCATTTTAGCAAATATCAAATAAGAAAAAAAAAAAAATACAAATCAAAATAAAATGAGCTTATAAAAAAAAGCAAGTCATAAAGTTATGATCTTTAGTTAAATTCAGGTGAATGGGAATCGGAAATGAAATAAAAAATTTGGAATGAAAATAACAATGTGAATGAGAATCTAGATGAGAATATTATTAAGAATGAAAATGTTAATATCAAAATGTAAATCGTGAACAAAAATGCTATTCAAAGAAAGAAAAAAAACACTAATCGAATCACGTAAATTGAAACAAAGAAGTACGCACATTCATTCGGACGCGCATCAAATCCGATATAAATATGTTTGTATATGAAAATTGTTGCTTGTTGGCAAAAATGTTATTTGCTTGTTTTTGTTGATATTTTTTTCTTTGCATTTTTTTTTCTGTTTTTTTTTTTTTTTTTTTTGTCTCGTCGTTGCACACGAATAATAACCATTTGATTGTGTATAAATGCGAGTGAAAAAAAAAGCATGCAAAATACTCACATATATGCATAATGTGTGTATTGAGTGAGAAAATAGAAGAAAAAAAAAAAACGAAACGCCAAAACGCGCGCGACATCAATGTTTATTATATGTTGACTCTTCCACTCATGCTTGTTTGTGTATATATTTACGCGCTGCCACAAATACAAACAAACGAGAGGTGAACGTTGTATACGCGACTCTGCTATACACGAGGTTATTTCGTTAGTCAATCGCTTGAGATGTTTTCAGTTTTACACATTTCGTTGGTACGTTAAGTTGAATTGCATTAAACTGGGCTCAACCAAACAACAACTTGACTTTTATTTTCTTATTCTTTTGTTGTTGTTGTTGTTTCAAATTATTTCAATTTTAATTTGAGAATTTCATTTTAAAAAATAATATAAAAACATTGTTTCTCGCAAATCAAGTAATAACATCGTTCACATAATCCATTACAATTTAAGAGTGAAAAAAGAAAAAGAAAAAGTGAAACGAAATGTTGTGTATATAACACAACCGCCCCACCAGCCTAAATTAAAATCATCAATTTCAATTTGCGAATGAAAATCACAAGACATTTTTTTTCTCTTTCTCTCTGTTCAAAAAGAAATCTCAAGAGGAACGTGTCAATGAACGGACAGTATATTTTTTTGTCATCGTCATATTCTTAATGTTGTTATTATTCAGCAAATTTAACAAAAAACATTCTTAAAATGAATTAAATGTGTATTGGTTTAAACATTGATTGTGATTGTGTATATTTTGCATTAATATATTCGTTGATCTCAGGAGGCTACGATAAATTTGTATTTGCTTAAAAACGAGTTTATTTACGTATTTATTTATAAAGTAAAACAAGAAAACAAAAACTTTGATTGAATTGCCAATTTTCATAAATTTTGTTGAACAAATAATTGATAATCGGAAAACATGGATGTCTATCATATGTATGTCGGTGATTGTGCATCAACCTATCGTAATAATATGTTTCGAGACTATGAGAAACATCCATATGGCACATTTGAGGGTAATGGTCAACAACCTCAACAGCAACGAAAGAGCTATTATACGATGGTCCAAGGTAAAATTACAATTTATCGATTGTATATGTATCAAAATACTTGAATTGTTTACTCATTTTACCGTTTATTCAAATGGTGAATTTCGACGTAAATATTTTTGAAATGAAATATTATTGAAAATTCATCATACATGTTTTTTAAGCTAAAGAAATAGAATTATACGCATTTTTTGTTGTCTGTATTCAACAAATAAAAATATTGCGCAGTTAAAACGAAATATCAAGTACCTTTGGTATGGATGTTATCTTGAAAACAAGACAATTTGGAATTTACAACAAGTTTTTATATCAAAATTGATAAAGGAAAAGAAAATATTTTTTATTTTTTTTTTTTTTTTTTTTTTTGGAAATTGGAACAATGAAATTAAGTAGCATTCGACAATGAAATCCATGGTGTATATTTACAGATATTTATCGACATTTGTGTACGTGATAAACAGCACGACGCATCTGTTCAGACTGTGTTGGTGCGTTTGCCACCAAACTGGCGGGCTATTTATACATATAATCGAGAATGTTGAGAGTTTCTCACAATAATATTAACATATTTTCGTTTTAATGCGAGCAAAAATAAAAACACAATATTAAGTTGCTACTATTTCGATTAGCATTTGACAAAATGGACATTTTATCTTGGTATTCAATTAATTTGTTGAAGGAGCAAGAATGATTCAGTAAGAGATTGAAAAAGAGAGAGAGAGAGAGAGAGGGAGGGAGGAGGTTGAAAAACAGAGAGTTAGGGAATGTGTTAGAGAGGGAGATAGAGAGATTCTGAGGCAGCACAAATGGAAGAGAAAATAAATGAAAAAATCAAGAGAGAAAGGGAGAAAGAGAGAAAGAAAGAGAAAGAGAAAGAAATAGAGGCAGAGGCAGAGTCAGAGGCAGAAAGAAATTGAGTGTACGATAATGTAATTTCATTTAGAGATCGAATCTTTTCGATGTTGAATAAAAATATATCTCGATGTTGAAAAGCGAAAGTGAACAACAATGTCATCAACACGCCTAAATATATTTGAATGCATTTTGAGAGATGAATAACAGCACGTATGTGCAGTAAATAATGATGTCACCTCTATGTGACTAATGGCAAAATATATGCATGACTTGATTCGAGTTCTTCTTCTTTTTTTTTGCGAAATGTATTTATTCGATGCCATTTAACGAATGCGTTATATGTATATAAAATAAACAAGAAACTATTTGTTTTGCGTAATTTTTTCGTTCGTTCTAATGACACTATCGTTTTAATTGATCTGACATCAATTCGATTTGGTATTTTTTTTTCCATTTCTCAAGTATTTTTAAAGTCATTTCAGCAATAATTTTGCTATATAAATATTTCCAGAACTTATTTTCAACTCAGCATTTCGTGACATAAATTACTGTGTTAAAATACAATTTATGAATACATTTACAATACATTTGATCCAATTTAAAAAGACAACTTGCCGGAAGCATGTAAAATGAATAAATTGGAGGAAGTATCGAATAAATGCTGCTATTCAATCGAAGAATTGCATGTAATTTAATATAGAAACCCAAAAGCGAGGTCATTTTTTTAATTTTAAATACCATTCTTGTCTTAAACAACGACAAACATCAAATTAAATTTCCAAAATGCTGAGTCTATCTTGTTTTTTGTTTGTTTGTTCTGTGGTGCGTTAGCAAATATCCAAGGCGGTCACACAAACACTGAGCATGTGCACTACAGTATATAAAATACAAAAGTGTAAACAAATGAGAAACGTCACGTGCTCCCATTTCGAATGATATACCTCTTGTCTCTTTCACTAATACAATATGAACATGTGGCGACGGGAGAAACAGAAAAAAAAAAAACAAAAAAAATCAATTATTGCCATAGGTCATTCGTTTCCCTAGAAAAGGGAATATAACACAAAAACTGAAATGACATCGCAAATATAGATCGTGTCAAAATATGAAATATTCTATTTTCTCATCATTTTCGAACTGTAGAATCATCATGTGCATGATTAGTGCAAAAATAAGCACACTTTTGTGATATCATCTTGTTTTTTTTTTTTTTCATTTCACTTGTCGCACAAATAGCGCATTTTTTTCATACATTTTTAACTGAAGGTGACTCGCTATCAGGTTTTTTCTAAAATGATAACAAACAAATCGAACGCAAATATAATTTCTATGCCTCATTGTGGGCTCTTTTTTTTTTATTTTGCTAAAAATAAATATTGCAATGAACCAAATCTTTGAAATACAATTGTATGATAGTTTTTCCGTTTGACTAATACTCATTTCAGTTATGATATTCATGCATTGTAGTGTCTTCATATGCCCTTATATGTATTAGGCACAAGTTACAGTATATAACAGCAAGTTGATAATGCGTTATATACTGAAAATATTTCATTTTATTCATTCCGAAATGAATGATCATGCCAAGTTTGTATGTTAGTAAATAGATTTGCAACGTGTTTTAGACGGTATTACCAACATAGCTTATATGCGTACTAAATAATATACAGAAAAAGCAAAATAAACAAATGTGCATTTTGCTGATTGGACATCATTTCAATAGCGCCGTATATTCATATCGGTTTCATATGACAGACCGTATATTAAATCCAATTCATATAAAGATTTATTTCCATTTTCACATATAACTTTGAATTTTAGTTAGACAATGCTAATTATTATTGGATTAAAATGAATGTCAGTTGAAATATATGCAGACAGTCGTATATATATGATGTCGTACTTACATATATATATATAAATTATATAAACTAATTATATAGACAATTTTGCGATAGCACCAACGTAAATCACATCGAATAAATAAAAAAACAAGAATTCTCAATTAATGAATTAAAATTAATAAATGATTTCTATTTTTATAATTTCAGAAAAATTGCAACGTGCACGAGAGATGGCAAAGCCGAAAAAAGGTTCATGCCCATTTTGTAAGGAGGAAAAGAAGCGTCCATTAAATGCTTATATGCGTAAACGGTCGCAAGAGAAAAATTCGGGCAAAATTTGCGAGGAAGACGATGAAGAAGATCAATCAAAATGCTGTCCAAGTTCTCATTCACATGATGAACAATCTTCCAGCAAATAAAAAAAGTCTCCAGCTGCACGGCAAATATTCGATCATCGACCAACATGTGCGAATATTTGCAATCCAAGCAACATATGCGAATACTTTCGAACAGCAATGAATATTTGTATTATCAACAACATTGATGAATATTGTTTAATGACAATTGATTTTTTACTTTGATTAATTAGATTGTAAGAGAATGAAAAATAAGTAAATTTTTTGCATCTTCATTAAAAATTGAAAAAAAAAAGAAAAAAAAAATTGGATAAATTCAAAATGATCTATGCTTGAATTATCAATATAATGGATAGAATTGAATTTCACCCAAAATTCTATACAATTCAATCGGCATCATATATACACAAACATGAAATTTGAATCGAGAAAAAAAAAACAAACAAATGATAAGAAAAAAAAAACTCTTTGTCAATCCATTGATAAACCTTTAAATCCACACAAAAAACCAAGACTGATTGGTCATAAATCATTGCAATTGAAAAGAGTAAAAAATAAAAAAAAAGGTCAAATGCCGGCAAATCGAGATACACAAAAAAAAACCCCCAGTCAAATTCTTCAGTTTGTTTGTTCCAAAACATCATGTTATTGTTAGAACATTTTTGATTATTTGTGTATTTGCAGAAATAATTATTGATAAGTTGCTTCGTCTACATTAGACTAATTAACATTTATATACATTTTGATATTGATAAGCATTTTTTTTTTCTCTTTCCTGGTGATGGATGCTGAAATAAGAAGAAACAGATGAGAAAACAAATTGGAATGAGTCAAACGCGTCTCGCTTACCGAGAACTGTTTTATGCAATCATTTGATTTTTTTTTTTTTTTTTTGAAAAATTTTACAGTTTAAATTTGATATTTGTATTTCCAATTGTTCATCAGTTCAGATTTTTTTTTTTCACATAATTTCAAGCTCAACATCTAACTGTTAAATGTATGTATCAACAGCATTTAATGCTATTTTTTCTCTCTTTCTCAATTCTCACCAGTAAAATATTTTGATATATTATTATTATATGAAAAGGAAAGTCACATTATACAAAAAAAAAAAAAAAATTCTACACAATTTATTTAAAATGTATAAACATTTTTGTGAAATAAAAATGGTGTATGAAAAATCAACATCAGTATTTAATGAGAATTATGAATTAATTCACTGTTTTCATTTTTTTTTTTTTCTTCATGTTGTAAGTACTTTATCAGGACAAACGACAATTTTTTTTACCCCGTTTTCTTCATCTAACTATGACGTTAAGCGATATATTGCGGTGCATTCCACTGATAAGAAGTCTTGAATCTATCACAGATAGAAAATGAATTGAATAAGACGACGAAATGAAGTAATGAGATCAACAATTTGAGATTAAGCATTACGGAATCAAGTGCTGACACAATCATTTGCGTTTTAATCGATATTCTATCATTGGAAAATCATAAACACTTTACGTATTTAAACATATACATTGAAATTGTACTCCACGTTTTGACCTTTTTTAATCGTTATGTGATAAAAAAAATGTTGAAAATTATCGTTATCATTTAACTGCTATTTAACTTTGTATTTGTTTATGCCTCTATTCATTTTTTATTGTTTAGTGCAAAAGTGTTGATTTAATTTTTTTTTTATCTCTGTATACAAAGTCACAAGAATGACTGAAGGGTAAAGAAAAGTGGGTGATGGAGTGAGAAAATTACGAAAAAAATAAAGAAAAAGAGCAAAAAGCAGCGAGAGAAAGAGCAGAAAGCAGCGATAGAAAGAGCAAAAGGCAGTGAGAGAAAGAGCAAAAAGCAGCGAGAGAAAGAGCAAAAAGCAGTGAGAGATAGAGAGCTGGAGATAGAGATAAATAGACAAGCAAGACAACCAAAAGATGTAGAGACGAAGGGATCGAAAGTGGCAAAGATAACAAAAATAACGGATCGACAATGTGTAAAAGATGATGAGAGAGGGTGTGTAATGAATGTCAATTTAAAAAATAAACATGCAATGTGCTGATAATATCGTACATGAATATGATTTCCGTTTCAGTAAATCTGTGTAAAATGGATTATCATAAATTACAGCTTTGTTTACCACAATAACCAAATTTTGTCGGTATATCGGTTATACAAAAATGATTTTAAACTTAAAGTTTCCATACAATTTACTGCATTCGAAATCAAACAAC
Organism: Resseliella maxima; assembly: GCA_029041755.1. NCBI lineage: Eukaryota > Metazoa > Arthropoda > Insecta > Diptera > Cecidomyiidae > Resseliella > Resseliella maxima. Next base: position 63,100 of record JAQOWM010000637.1, on the reverse strand, counting down.
CATATTGAGAACACATAATCTTGAACTTCATCATTAAATCCTGAATTACAATAACCGAACTAACAATAAACGAACGTAAAACAATAAACGAACGAAAAACACCATAAAATTTTCCAAAGTGATCAAAAACAATTTCTGAACAAATGAAGCCGAAACTATTGAAGCGTATATTTGCATTGGATTCAAAGAAATCATTATCAATTTCATGTAAGTGATAATCATTTTGGTTTGAATATTATTATCGTGTCAAAATTGTGATAATTTTTCTTTTTTTTTTTTTTTTTTTTTTAGCTGGAATTGTGAAGAAAAATTGTTGCAAATGTAACGCATGCAAATGCAAGCATCATCATAAAATTGTCATCAAGATGATGCCTGATGCCTTTACGTCTAACATTTTATATTAACGTTATTTCAAATTGAAATTTTCAATAAATAAAGATTTTTGTTTCTTGTCAAAAAGTAACACTTACTTTTAATAGCCATGTTAATACAGATTCTCGATATGGTGCAAATGTATTCTTTTTTGGATCGGCCAATGCATTGATAACTCTACCAAGTGTAAGTAAACTTCGATTGATGCTAACACCTTCTTTTAAACGTTCACCACTTGCACACGTTTGACTAACTCGTTCAGATCCAGCTAAATCCACTAAACTAATTCGGCTTCGTTTTGTTGTTAATTTTGATGAATCACCATCAATTTCGGTTAATGTTAAAATTATACTAAAAATTGAATGTGATCGTGAACTTTTATCATTCATTCCAGTGGCAGCTGTTGCTCTTTGACTATTTCCAACAGCTAGCCAATTTTTCAATGCAATATTCGAATCAACTGGATGAATATTTAAATTTTCTATATATGGTCCCCATTGAGGATGTTCACGAATTTGAAGCGCTTGTCGTTTTATCGGATTATTTGGCGTTGCATTTGGCAAATGAGTCGGTGTTACAGCCAAAAGGTCATGTATTTTTTCATTATAAATTTCAAAATAGCTCACTTCAACTTCGGCCGAAAATTTCCCTTTTATGCGATCAATTCGATTGAATAATTCATAACAGAATCGGGGAATTATACCAGCTTCACGATTTGGCTTTGAATTATCATCGTCTGAAAAATAATTGCAAATTAAAATGGTTAATATTTAATGTAAAACATGAAATTGATTAAAATTCAATTCGCTCCTTACCTGTATCAATACCCATCATACTATAACTTTTCCCACTGCCCGTTTGACCGTATGCAAATAAGCATGCATTATAACCTTCAAATGCTTTATCAATTAATGGTAATGCGGTACCATTGAATACGGTCTCTTGGTTTGCATAATTTTCCGTATCTTCAGAATCATATGAACAGAATACATTGTCATAATTGTATGATTCAACATTTATACCCGATTTGACCATAACCTCATTTGTATTTTGTACACGAATCACTCTTGTTACCAATGGTGTTGTACATTCTTTTGCATTCATTGGCCGTACACGAACTGCAACTGTTAAATTACTCACTTCGCTCATTTCACGTGATTTACTATCATCAGTCATGTCATTACTTTTTCGATAACTTTGCGGTGTTTCAGTACTTCTTTTTGTATTTTTTGGTGTTTGTGTATCATACAATACTTTACTAAAACAATCCGGTGTTGATGTGACTTGTGATGAAATTGTACGTTCAATTGTTGGTGTTGAATTACCAAATAAACGTTTTGCCGCTGGATTTACGGATGAAAATGTTCGAAATCTTTGCTTTGATGTACTTGTTGATCCACTTAAACTATTCGATGATGCATTTGGTGTGATTAATTTACCTTTTGTTGCAAATTTACTTGTAAATGGTGATGATGATGTGAAACCGGTATTCAATATATCATCATTTTGATTTAAATGTAATCGTTCTCTTAAATCACATGCTGATGTTTGTTTGATCAATGTTGGCCGTGCAATTGCCGATAATTTTTTTGTTGTGCTAAGTGTTGCGCGCGCTGGTTTAATCGGTGTTATTGTTGATGTTGATGTTGATGTTGATGTTGATGTTGTGGTGTTGAGCATTTTACTGCTGAATTTTTCGAATTTTTTACAGTTGGCGTATATTTTGATGACATTTTTATCTAATTTTATCTGCACAATAAATGTTTACAACTTTTTTTTTTGTATAGATTTCATACGATATACAATAATCGGAGTTCTTTGATGTGAGAAACAAAGATAAAAACCGTTAATAAACTTCAATGGTTTGTTTTCAATTGAATTTTGACATCTAAATAATGCATTTTGTATATTCTCCACACACACAAAGAGAGAAAGAAAAATGAAGTGCGTTCAATGACACTTTATGTCGCATATGAATCGATTCGGATTTTTTTTGCGTTTTTTTTTTTTAAAGAATCGTTTATTAAAGTAAAATCCATTATTGATTTTAATTTCGCTAACTTTTTTTTTTTTAAAATTAAAAAATCAAAATTATTTCAATTTCACTGATTTTTTCTGAGAAAATAAAAAAAAAATAAAAAATGAAAAAAAATTTTTCGAACCATTTGAATGAAGCATTGACATGATTGTTGAATTTGACAATTTATCATGTGTCAGTTGTATAAATACATTCTATCACTGATGTTCTTTCATACTCTCTAACCAAATAAATATCTATGTATGAATCGCAATGTTAACAGTTTGCTTGATTTCAACAGCACAGACCATTTCGTCTTGTCGGTAAACTGATCAAGATTTTATCTTATCAAGTTGTGCCGTGTTGTGTTGTATATTGGCTTTTTAACCATTTAGCAACAATATTTACAGATTACATATGGATATTCGTGGAATTTCAATACAAAAATTTTGATTTTTTATGATGTCAACCGTTGAAATATTATAAAAATAAATGAATTAATGAAAAATATGCTTTGATTTTGAAATATTTTATCGTTTAATATATTTTCATTTGAAATGCTACAAGAAAAAAATCACTTAATAATAGTGAATTTAAATTTCTATTTAATAATATAATTGTCTGGATAGTCCATAATTTTTGGGAAATTTTTTATCGTTTCCTCATCATATTCATTGATACCTTTTGGCACTGGACGAGCCTGTTTCAATTGATTGCTAATATTAGCCAAAATATCTTCGGGTATATTTGAATCGGGAAACAAATGCATACGCATCATTAGATATCTGCGTTGTAAATTGTTTTTCATAGCACCTTTGATGGCAAACCACATCACCTAAATAATTAAAAATGGAATTTTATTTTTTCATTGAGACACAGTTTTTAATTTCACTAATAATCATTTTATGTGACTGTTTATTACCTTTGTTTTATCTTTTTCATGTAATTCGTGTGCCAATGTCCATGATGCCCCGCCTGCATATCCAGTATGATGGAAATAAACACGTTTAGTCCATTCATCACCAGGCAATGCTATTTTACCGGTATTTATAACAACAACATGATCTCCACAATCGTCTGGAAAAATGAAAATATCCGTTATTTAATCGAAATGAAAACAATGAGAATATTCAAACAATAAATTATTGAAAAGTTGTGTGTTTACTCATTGGATGATAAATTGGCTTGTGTAATCCCTTTAGATGTGTGGCGATAATTTTTGCCGATGCAAATGGATTTTGCCACATGCAATCGTATAAATGCCAAGTTCTACCAAATGTCGCCCATTGCTAGAATATATTCAGAAAATTATTTTTGAAATTGAGTCTTTAGAAAAATTCTTTCACAACATGCATAACCTCAATTTTTATGCTAAGTTTTTATAAATTCATTTAAATTTTTATTTAATTAAAGATACCGAAAAACACACTCAATTGAATGTAATAAATTGCAATAATATCTACCTGAGCACGTTTTAAAATGGTCATTTTCACACAATTTTGCTTTTTTTTATCTCCGGAGAATGTAAAAACAATAATACAGGTTCGGTTCTCTGTATATTGTGAAACTTATTTCACGTTTGACAGAAATGTCAAATCATTTGAAATGCGTTTCAATTCGACTAATAGTTTTTATTTTGATGATGAAACTGTTCAATTAATTATAATAGACCCCTGAGATTCCTGCATCAAAATCTATGATTGCAAATTGATTTGAAGAAAAAAGAAATGATTTAAATTTTTTCACTTTCGATTTACACTTTTTGTTCGATGATTTATGAACATTTCAAATCTTCCTCTCGATGAGCTTGAAAACGCACCCAACAATCGGAACCTTTGAACGTGCTCATGATAAATGTCAACGGAATGCATTTTAATCTGTCATACAAAGTAAGCGTTGAATTGTTAGATTACCGCCAACGGCCACAGTCAAATACACAACAAAAAAAGTGACAATCCTACTGCACCGTGGAATATCTCCCAAAAATGGTGAGTATTTTATCATTTTTTTTCAAAATTTCACAATGAATTTTCAAGTAATTAGTTTTGGCAATGAATTTTATGTGAATTTGTGAAATTATTAGTGAATTTGTGCCGAAACTATTGGATTTCAATTGAATTAATTGTGTATTGCATTGTAACAAATTATTTTCAACAGGCGGCAATATGTTCATATTGCCAAAGAGACGACCAAGTTTTGGAAAGACTGAACAGCAATGAATTGCTCGAATTATTGCAAGAATTCAATAGTTCATATACTCGTCAAAGTCGATTTTGTAATGCATGCAAACAAAGAGCAATTACAAAACTTACAATTCGAAAACGTAATCGAAAACTTATGGCCAAAAAATTATCAAAATCAACTGAAAATGGTACACGATCGTATTCCAATGTATCGAGTGGCAACAGTAAGTATGATGACTAAATCAATTGAATGAATGTGAAAATCCTTTTCATGTTTAAGAAAATTCACAGCATGATGACATTTTACAAAACGAATGAAAGCATTTTTCACTTTCAATCACATTTTTATGAATCGATAATCGCTGAAGATTTCATATGTTGATTTACAAATAAAATTACATTTATTTTACAGTTTTGAGCGATACAACAAACAGCCAAAAAAGCAGATCATCAGCGGCAAAACGACGTCGTGAAGAGACGGGTCCAAGCCGGCATACTGCAAAACGAACAGGAGGTGCACCGCAACATCCTGAAAACAACAGTTCCAGTTCATCAGATTCAATGCATTCATCACAAGAAGATGATGGTTTGCTTCCGATATTTGATCCGGCTAACGCAGTATCAACACAAACATCAGATAGCACAAGTAACAATAGTCGATTAAATCACAGTAAAAGCTCAAGTCATCACAACGCAAGCCGGCATAGTGCTCAATCAAATCCATCAGTTGCAGCAAATATTGAGTACGATGATGATGATGACAATGAAAACAATCAAAACGACAATCGAAGCTCCAGTGACAGTATGCAAGGTGCACCCATGCCACGCAATCGTCATCAACGAACCAGAAGTTTTTCGCGACCGCCAACGCCTGAGCGAATGCGGAATCTATCGCCACGAGGAAGATCATTAGAACTACAAAATTTTAATCGTGGCAGCGGAGGATAATTAATGACACTAATGCCTTCATTAACGCTAAGGAACAATTATCCATTTGATTTTCATTTAAAAAGTCTGATTACATATAAACGATAAAATTTATGAACAAAAAAAAAAAACGAAAAAAAAGAAAAAAATGGAAACCATTCAAAACGCGAACAATCAAATGTTCAATGAATAACGTAGTCAATCGAATTTGATATTTTCCATAAATTACAAATAACTTAGTAGCTTTTGTTAATGGCAATTATTGTTTAAGAGTGAATTTGGCTTAAAAAATCGAGGAGCTACTAATGAATGCAATTTCACAAGCAAAATTACAGATAAAATGTAAAACACAATGAAACATAAGCTCCAATATGGAAAAAATGGCCAAATTTATTTCTAATGTTAAAGTTTTTTTTTAATGTTTATGTCAAATGTTATCGTTGTTATAGTAAAAATCTGATAAATTAATGTTAAAAACAAAAAAAACTAAGTTTTAATTCCACAACCAAAGAAGTCCAATAAAAAAAAATATTTAAGAAATGAGTTGAAAACCATTTGTCATTGAGTCAACAAACAAATAAACATTAAGTTTCAGATCGCTGGAGAAAAAAAATCATGAATACATTTCTATTGAGTAGATCGAGAGGAGAGTACGTGAAAAAATTCAATACTAAAGAGGAGAGCATGTTCACTTAAATACTAAATACAATGCAAAATCGTAAAATCCGTACTGTCTTTTAACCATTTTTAGTGTTACAATTACTTACTCTCCTTTTTTGCTATAAAGTCGGATGAACATACTCTCCTCTCGATCTACTCAATAGATTTATCATACATCTCTTGTATCAATTGAAAACACAAAACAACATACGGTGTCGGAAGCAAAAGTCCCCAGTAAGCAAATAGGATCCTATTTACTCCAAGTAGGTTAGTGACAACCAAATGGCAAATCGCTCAAACAATTACTTTTCGATTATGTTCAGATTACTTCCATTTTGCCTCGATTACATATTAATTTCTTCACATCGTTTCATTTTGATCACCTCTCATTTACTTAAAAATTACTTTTAGTTTTTACTTCAAAATTACAAAATTATCAACAAAATACCCATGTCGAATTGGTGACATCTATTTTGTCGAATTGGTGAATCATCGTGTCTAAAGCTGCTCTTGAACCGAACATGAACCGTTCATGTTGGAGAATGGTTTCACTTTTATGTTCATGTTCGTTCGGGTTCGATTCAAGTTGTTCGAAAGAGAAAAAATGGTGTTCATCATCGTTCGAGTTCAAGTTCAGTTTGTTCAAAATGTTCAAGTTCGGTTCATGTTCGTTCGAATATTGTTCAATTAACTGAACCAAATTGAACTGTTCAATACAAATCGAAGTGGTAAAAATCTAGGTATTTCTTCAAATCGTATGCCCATATTATGTTTGTTACAATAAAATTGCATGATGTATTGAGTTTAGCAACAATGAAAAATTCCAATTTACAATGTCATCAAATTGAAAAAAATTGTCCAAATTCTGAAATTCAAAATTGAATTTTATTAAAATAAATATTACATTCACAACTGATAATTAAAACTAATTTAATTAAATTGACTTGTTGATTTTATTTCGTATTTTTCATCGCTTTATCAATTTGTTCCAAACAATATTTGGCCTGTTCTTTGCCATCAGGATCATTGCTACGTTGAGATGCTTTATTAGCATGATTACACAATTTTTTCGCTTCCATTAAAAGGCCTTTTTTCAAAAGAATGAGAGCTTTGTTTGCATGATAAATTCCAGTTTCAATTATTTCAGGATATGGACTGGCCATCATTATTGCATCATCGATAAAATGTTCAGCTGAATCAAGATCATTTACCTGGAAAATAAAATAAAATAAAATTATATTATAAGAGAATTTGTTAGAAAATTTCTTTATAAAAATTTATCATACATGCAGATATGCAACAGCCAAATCGTTTAAAATATTTATATAATCTGGATCATTTCGTTGACGAACGGCAAGAAAAACTTCTTGTGAAATCTTTAGTCGTTCAACAGCTTCCTTGAACTTACCATTTTTCAAAAGGAATTTTCCATAACTGAAACATTTACAACAAAATTGAGATGAATTCAAAATTAAACAATGTTGATTGAAGGTGACAAAGTCACACAATATGATTTGTCAAGAAACGAAATTATCTAAGGAAACAAAAATGAACATACAAATAATTCGTTAATCCTCGCAATTCTTTTACATCATTATCTTCTGGTTCATTTTTTAGTTTTTCATCAAGCTTTGACAATGTCCAAACATAGTTAATTTTTGCTTCATCCTTTTTATTTTGTAGATCAACCAGTTGAGCAACTTTTAAACTTAAATGAAGAATCTTTTTGAGAAAAAAAAAAAAACGGTTTCATCAACATTATTAAATTGTAAATTTTCCATATCAAATTATAAAATTGTTCGCTTCAATGTGGTTCGGAGCTTTATACCCGGATATCATCCTGTGGTACACCATTTTCTAGCAATCGTTTCAATACACTTTCAAAAAGTTTTTGAGCTTTTGGATATTGTTGACGATCAAATGCAAGATTAGCCATAATATCATAACAAAATGTAATTCCATCATAACTTTGTATATTCTGTGCCATGCGTAATGCTAAATGTGCCATTTGTTCAGCTTTATCGAATTCTCCTCGATGAATGCATAAAATTGTTCGCTTCAATGTGGTTCGAAGTTTTCCTTCTGCCGTTATTTCATCTTCAATCGGTTTTGTTTTCAACAGTATGGCTAATTCTTCTGGTAAAATTTTATCCCAGAATGATTCTTCAGGTTTTGTTTCATCATCTTCTTTCTTTTGAAAAAATGCTAAATATGTTGGTACACTTGCGTAAACAAACAATGTTACATTTTGTCTGGAATTTTTTTCATTTCCATTGTATTTTTTATGAAATTGTGGTGATAGTGCAATAACATTTCTAGTTTTTTTCAATAAATTAAGTGAACTGCACGAATTAAACCGGAAAAATATTGTTCTCAACATGATTATTCGCAATAAAAATTTATTTGTTATTTGGTTAGATTATTTATTTTTAATTTTGACATTTCATATAACTGACATATAAATGACATCTACTTATATAATAACATTTGTCAAATGATGTAATTGACATAATTTGAATTATTTCAAATAGAGAAAATGTACATTTAAATGAATTAAAGAAAACTTCTTTCCTTGTATTGTATGAAGAAAAAAACATTTTTAAAAATTGAAAATAGGCATTTTTATTAGTAAAAATCAATAGAATTATTTTGAAATTTTAATCATGAATGAATATATATTTACTCAATAAATGAGTAACTCAAATGAATCATGTATTATTGAAAATTTTCAATTTTTTTTTTTGTTATAAATATATTTAACAAATATTGTCATAAATGTATTGTATTGTATTGTAATAAATTTCTTATCGAAACGTTATTAAAATTTATATTATTTTTGTAACGTATTTTTTTTTTCTGTGAAATATATTATCATATTAATTCACAATCATTGATTCTTATATCTAATGAAAAAACAAAAATGAACAAAAAATGATTACGGTAATAATAAAAAATGAATGAAAATTGTCTTTCAAGACCAATCAAAAATCAATAAAGAGTTTCAACAGATAAATGTTCAATGTAATGAGTACACATATCTTTTTCAATGGACCATTTTTCGTCAGAATACTTGATCAATAAATTAAGACATTTTTGCTTGATGTCTGAACATTTAGCGATTTCTTCATATTCGAGTGATTGATGACGCATTTCTTGCAATACATATTGAAAATCCGAATCCGATTTCATGCGTTTCGATGAAAATGGTTTATTAATTTTACATTTTTCACATTCACATTGGAAACCAAAATCAGCATATAAACCATGTTGACGTGCAGATCTAGATTGATCTAAAAGATATTGTTTTCCATATGATATGAATAATTGATCTCCTTTTTTAATTTGACTCGATGTAATGCAAACTCCTTTATTCTCGTACACCATTGCAACTAAATTTGGTGCACAAGAATGATTGAGATGACTTCGAAGCAAAAATATATTGGCAAGAAATGGTGTTTGAAATGAATTGCACATAACAATATAAACGTGCATGAAACATAAATGTGCCAAAAAGCTTTCTTTATATTTTGTATCAAATTTTTCATATTGATTAACCATGATAATGTTGAATATTTCACGCGCACAATCAATCAATTCATCTTCATTTGCTTCGCCCAGCCAAAGATTCATTTTCAAAAACATACGATATTTGGCTGTCATATCAACGATAGATTGTTGAATATCGGCGGTAACAATACTTTTATCAACACATTTTGCAACGAAATCCATTAAATGTTCAATGGTTGGAAAAATAGAAATCGCCTTCACAACTGTTCGTAATACAAATTCGGCAAATTGATAGTCATTTGATGATTTTCGTCCGCAACTTATTTTATGAAGTATATCGTCAGCGCAAATTTCATTACAAAATAAAGTACCTGTGCAATTTGGACATGCGATAAAATTCGTCATACATTTGAAGCATTTTTCACATATATTGGCATCATCCAGCATTACATATGATGTAACAAATGCTTCTTCAACGATTACTGTTTTTCCAACGTCAATATCACATTTGGCTATAAAATGTCGACCAAATTTTTTATTACATTGCATTTGTAGAACATTTGCCATACCTACCGGGGCAGTAAGAACAAAGAAAAAAATATTTTTATATTATATTTATTTAGAGTAAATATTTAAAATATATGAAAAGGATTCTCTCACCCGGAAAATGTTCGTCTTGTTCAAAATCCAATTTTGGTGCCGTTAATTCCATTAATTTTGTTGTGTCCCATTGCTTCAAACAGATTTCACGTCGATTTTTTAACTTTTCCATAAGTCGTTCTGGGTAATTTGCTTTGATTGCCAATTCAATATCAATCAGACATTTCTCGTACATTTTCATTTTTAAAAAGCAAGTTGATCGATTTGCGTATGCTAAACTAACATTTTCTGTATTGTGTTCAGCGTAACGCAAACTTTGATTATAAAATGTCATTGCCGTGTGCCAATCATCCTCTTTCGCCTTTTTATTCCCAAGTACTCGACGTTCGGTTGAGATTTCATTATTTTTCTTGAACGTATTGATTTTGAGCGATATTTTCATTTTAGTAGATAATCTTTGCGCTTCATCGATATCAAATATATCAACGAATAATCCATTTTCATCTTTTTCCCATAACAAATCCTTTTTACCATTCACTGCAAATTTAATGAATTTTAATGAAATTGAATTTAAAATGGAAATAATTTTCATGGCAAAACATTTATTAAACAATTCTTTACCTTCAATAGATTTGATATAAATAGAAATTGTATTTTACTCTTTATACAAAATCACGACTTGATGCTAAGCGCTGCTACTATAATGTGTTGCTGCAGTTAAATGTAAAATTGCAAAGTAGGCTTAATTTCACAATAAATGTGAAACTGAACTGTGTATCTCTCTTTCTCTCTCTCTTTCTCGTTCTTTCTTTGTCTTTCTCTCTCTCTCTCTTTCTCGTTCTTTCTTTGTCTTTCTCTCTCTCTCTCTTTCTCGTTCTTTCTTTGTCTTTCTCTCTCTAACTCTCTCAAAAAAATTGGCTCCATGTTTTGTACTTATCTTTGTGTAATGTGTCACATTCTGACAATTTTCCTTTTAAAATTGAGTTTTCCGTGAACTCAATAAAAAAACTTGGTGAAAAAATTTGTTTTCAACTTGATTTTTTATTATTTTCAAAGGATCATAAGTTGATTAATTCATTTGTTGTTAGTTTTGATATTTCAAGAGTGTTAAGCCTAAGCAAACAAACTTGAAAAAATAGAAAAAAAAAAATAAACAAAAATGACATTGGTCCAATATATTATTATATTATTTTCTTATCACTTAAAACATTCTTTCATTCAATTGTGAAGAAACTTCATGTAAAGCGTATTGTTAAAGCTTTTTTTTTTTTTTTAGAATAATTTTCGTAAGTGAAGGCTAATAATAATTAAGTAAATTATTAAAAATGTATTTTCGAATTGGAAAAAGGCACTAATTTTTATAATCGTATTGCACTAACAACAGCTGCACCATGATTTTCTTTTAGCAAATGCTTATCACTACCAACACATGTTTCTTTGAGCGTTGGCATATTTGAGCCACGTTCGGTACATGTATTTTGTTTAAGATCATTAGAATCAGCCAAGCAATATTTATTAACCGTTTCAAGATAAGTTTTAATTAGATTATGATCACCGCCATTTGGACCGGCTAAAAATGGACATTTGTATTTATGATTTTGTATGTCACGAATGCAACAGTCTAAAAACTCTGAATTGGCTGAGAATAATTCATTGAGTGAATCATCGATGGGAATATTTTTTTTAGCTCGAAGAATGCCGGTTATCCATGTATCATCGATCCAAAAAATTGACGTTGATGCATCGAATGCAGCTGAGACTAATGCATTGGCAGTTTGTGATATTGTTACATACATCCATCCCGATAGATAATCTGGATAAACATCATCACTGAACTCATCTTCCGACACATACCTAGGCGGAAACAAACAAAAAAAAAAATTCAATATAGATAGATATTTTTTTGGTTTTTACTCAAACACATACCATTTGTTTTGATGCTTTCGTATTGGTTTGACATTTCGGAATATGTAACCAGCTAAAAAATCACCATTATTATTTGACAATCGCTCATTTTGATCAATAAGATAATCAATTAAATGATAAAAATCAACCACAATATCATCGTCCATTTTTATAATGTATTTTGGACGAAGACATCGATGAGATGATGCCCATCGAAGACCCATCACATGTTTATATGGCAGATTACGATAAGCTTCTTCAAAATTTCCTATTTCAATAAAATTTCAAAAAGTTTAAACCTGAATGAAAATCCATTAATATTCTTAATGAAATATTGTACCTTGGACTATATCATTAAAATGATCATGTTCACTTTCAACACTCGATTGTGTAATAAATTTTTCTTTTTTTGGAATATTCGCCAATAAAAATACTCGGACAACATTCATTTTATGTAAAATTGTATTGCTGATTGCTGTTCGATGAGCTGATCTAACTTCATCATGACCCACATACGAAGTTATAATTAGAATAGCTGCAAAAAGAAGAAAAAAAAAATGTATTTTTAGCGAAATTTTACATGAAATTGATGGCATAAATATAAACAAACCTAATAAATCTTCGCTATGCTTGCAAACTTCATCAGATGGTTGTAATTTATAATGGAAATTGGTTAAATTTAATAAATTTTGTTCATTATTTAAATGACGATTATTTGCATCATCCTCTTCCAAAACATATGCAACTGCAATAAATTCATCCGAACTAACAACAATTGAATCAATTTGAAAACGCCCAAAAAACCGATAATACACCATAAAAATTAAAATTAATACAACCACTGAACAGCATAAGTATCTTTTATAAAATCTTGACATGTCGCATTTGAATTATATAGTGTTTTGCTTATTTAATTTACATTTTGTATTAAAAAAAAAACAATTCATTTGGTCTGCAGCATTTTTGACATTATACACGTTGTTTTGTAAACAAACAATTATACTGCATAGAGACTGTGATGTCATAGCTAAATAGATATGTAAGTGATTATGTCAAATGAATGCAGCAGGGTTGGGCATTAAATTGAAATATTCAAATAAAATAGTTTGATGAAATACATTTAACAAATGAAAAGAAGCGTTTTAAAAATTCAAATAATTAATTTGATAAATTCTTATTGTATATAATGTAAAACATATATTTCAAATCGAAAACTTGATGAGTAAGCGTAAGATAAGCGTAGAGGGTAAAATGGAACACACAATGAACATTCGCAATGAACAACCAAAATGTTAGTTTAAAATGCAGTGGGCGAAATAATTTTAGCCGAGCTCACAGTTTTTATCAAAACAATCACATTAATGTAAACAAATCGCGTTTAATATTTAGTCCATTTGCCTTTGGCATCATGTAATGCTATGATTCGACACTGGAGACTGTCATACAGTGATTCAATTTTGGCCTGTGGGATGTTTTGCCGCCTTGATAGCCGTCGCCTTGATAGCCGCTCGCCAATTCTTGTTTTGTGCTAAACTGTCGACCTTCCTTGTATACATCTCGAGCTATTGTTTTCTTTGATCAGAAAGAGTAGATAAATTGCTAGATGAATTGCTGTAAATGCAAAGTCGCTTTAGCAAAGAAATTCTCGTTTCTTACGCCATCTCTACGAGTACGGTGTGAATTTGTAAAAGTTCACATAGTTGATTTAATGCTATGAGCAAGTACATATATCAACGATTGATTAACGACGGCATAAGTCGTGCAACGTTACATTGCAAGCGATCTTTATATGATATATCATATGAAGGGTTGGGAGTGAAAGTGGCCAAGAAAAAGTTTTAGGAAGTGTCCACACTCCATACAAAACAGCATGCAATCGCCTTATAAATTTATGGAGAGGGACACTACTAAAACTCTCCTTTTCACTCCCAACCCCTCATATATACACTGAATTGCACATACACCGTTACGGAATACAAACGACAAATTGTATCATTTTTCCATTTCCATTGATGTAGTCAGTAAGTAAACATTGATAAATCGTATAGGTGGCGTCGATGTCTTGAAATCAAGAATGAATGTTTAAAGTTCATCAAAATTTTGGAATAAACCAGTTTAAAAAAAGAATTTTAAATAAAAAACAAATCAATTTCAAATATCCAGTTAAATTCCTAAAATAAAAGTGGATTTCGTATTTAATTCAGAAAAAAAAAATAAAAAAACTAAGTCTTAACAATGCTTTGATGAAGTGTTATAATTTTAATGTGATTATTTTAAAGGTAAATTATAGTGTCTGATTAATCTACAACATTAATTCAAACAATTGATGACAAAACATTTGATCGACGATCTGTATTTTGAAATAAGGCACGTATTAAATGGCGTATGTCTTCCGCACGGAAATTTAATGTTAATGGTCCTTTGCCATCTGCCCATTGTTCGGCAATTTGTGCCATTGATGCGTTCAATATCATTTTGATTTGTTGCAATTTGACCCAATGTTTTACATGAATTGAAACTTCCAACGGATCCTACAATGCATAAGAACATTTTCATAAAAAGTGTTTTTCTAAAAAAAATTTCAATTTTCAATTAGATCGTACAAAATTGGCAAATCATACCACAAAAAGTGTTGGGCCTCTTTCGAGAACAACTTCACAAATGTTAACCAAACCATTAGCCACAGCCGATGAGATATCTTCACGTGCAACCACTTTTCGTATGATTTCATCGCATAAATCGTTAAGAATTGTGCCCAAACTTTTATTGTAGACCATTTCTGGAAGAATTGTTTGCCAAACATTTTTCAATAAATCCAATTGTCGCAAGCATTGACGAACAATTTTGTAGGCTTGTGGTCCCAATTCAACCATTGAATCGGTTAGATCTGAAATATGGACAAAAAAAAAAACAACAGACAATTAAACATTCCATAAAAAAGAAAAAAATGGCAAAATATCTGAATTTACCAAATTCTTTAAGAATTTCCATCAGTTGTGAACGTTGATTTGCGATTTGTAGAGCAAATTGTTTTGATCCCTGTTCCTGTAGATTGCATACAATGTTGTCACGATTTTCAATTTGAACAACAACACCATGACCATCCGAATCGTTTCCAATATTATTCAACCACCATGCCAAATATGAGCAATTATTGTGAAACAAAGCAGTTTGTTGTGGTATCGTTTGTAGAAATTTTCCATGTGCCGTAATTGTTTCTGATGCATATCGTTCCAAAATCATTGGTATGGTAGCTTGTAAACGTTCTTGAATATCAGTCAAAACATATGCTTCAACTTGTTTACCAGATAAATCATTTGCTTCTCGCAATACTTTTTCCATTAAATCAATCAATTCAAATGTATTACGTGAGACCATACAACGTGGAAATGCACCACTTGATTTTGTCTCATCGACTACATTCATTTCATGTAAATCTTTGTGCATTATATCAACGGCACTTTTAACAATATTCAAACAGAAACGTTTCTTAAAAATTACATCAATTTTATCAGCAAATTCGGTTAATTTTGTTTCATTATTTTCGTTTGTAAATTGATGATTTTTTAACAATTGATCAAATTCTTTGATTTCTTTTGCCAATTCAGATTCGCTAAGTCCTTCAATTGTATCTGGTATGGCATATGTTAATGATTCATTTATAAGTAATTTATAAAAATCATCACCAATACGTTCGGCCATTTGTTGAAAAACCCATTTTTCATTTGGCAATTGAATATTTATATTACTTAAAATATTCAATACTTTCGATAAATAATTAAATACATGCTTATAATTTGGTCGTAAATTCGTTGATTTACCGTAAATATATGGTTTCGTACTAAATGACAATGTAAATACACTGTATTCAATTGTTGTTTTATTTTCTTTTGAATCAATATTACTTTGTTCAAAACTAACCGGTCGTGTGATAATCGGTTCAAAAACATTTTTCATAAAAAATGTATATAAACGTTGTGCATTAAAATTTGTTTCAAATAGCATTGAAAGAATATCATGTAATGCATTTTTATCATTGCTCACTTTAACCGTAACACATTTTGTATTTTGAAAGATTTTTTCTTGTAATTGAACAAATGAATTGAATTGTGATTGTAATGTATCCAATAGTGTTTCATGTTCAACATGCCATTTTAATTTCATATTTTGAAAACATTCAAGTTCACGTATTATCTCTTTATCTTCATCATCAAAAATTGCATCACGTAATTTATTGATGGTATTTCGTATTTCTGTAAATGATTGTTGCTGTTGATATTCTTCTAATAATTGAAATAAACTATCAATATTTAAAAGGCGACGATTTACACGTAAACCAATTTGTAATTCTTCCAATTCACGTAAATAACGTTGAACATCATCAGCAGCAGCCAAAATATCATCTTTTGCATCACGATCAATATTATCTGATAATTTTTCAATTTCACGTGTTAATGCATTTGCTTGCTCTAAATGTTCATTATTTTCATCAACTGCATCACTGAATTCACGATAATTTTCTTCCAAATAAACTTTTGATTCATTTTGAAAATGTCGTATTTCTTGATTAATTTTTTTAAGGCACAATCGTGCATCTGATATTTCATTTTCTTTTACCACATTTATAACCTCCGATAATAAGCTCATTTTGAATATTTTTTATTTCGAATTTTTTGTTTTTTTTTTTTTGATATAAAATTAGTTTGAAAAAAAATTGTTTTCAAGCAAAAATTCCGTTTACTATGTGCTGACGCGAAGACAAAAAATTTCTACAATGTAATGACAGTTGTGACGGCATATTTCACAATTGCTCGATTTGACAGTTTGGTTACACATATGTGGCGCTAATGCAGATGGAGTGAATTTGAATCTTTGAAAATGAGTGTGAATCACTGAATATACTGAATGATGTATTCTGAATGGATGCAATTTAACAAACGAAGAAACCATTGCGAGCCACTTTGTTGAATGGTTGTGTTGTTGAATATGAATAAAAGAATGAATATTCCATGGGGGAAGAGATGAATCGCAAATTCAGTATACTTTGAAAAGTGAACAGTTTTGGTTGCAAACATGGAATATATAAAAATCGAAAAGAAAATCCGTAGCACAATAAATAATGATTTTTATAAAGGACGGCATATTTTGACCAACAAACCTGTTTTGTTGAAGGAAACCAAACAAAGAATCACCGATGAAGGTATTCCAGGAGCAGCAATACGGTAAGCTCAATAAGCCTTTCATTCATTTTTTTTTTTCATGTTTTTTACATTTATTTTTCACAGCGAAATATCTTTGTTGAAAGAATTGAAACATCCGAACATCATTCACATGCAAAATGTCTTTTTGAATCGAATGACGGTTACAATTTCATTCAATTATATTCCCATGGATTTGAAGACCTACATGGTTCGATTGCCAAAAAATTTCAATTTTCCGCAAATTGTTATTCAGAGCTATGTTCATCAGATTGCAAGTGGAATTGCATTTTGCCATCAGCGTCGCATTTTTCATCGCAATCTTTGTCCACAACACATTTTAATCACTCGAAAAGGTGTAATTAAGGTATTTATGAAAATTCTTACGAAGATTATCATGATTATGATGATTATTTCTGCTGAGTGATAAACCGATAAACAAAATTATCGACATTTAAATGTATATTTCAATTAAAATGTGTTCTTTTGCAAATTGTTTCAGATCAGTGAATTCGAGGCAGCACGTTCATACGAAGTGACAAAAAAGGTCTATACACACAATGTAACATCTATTTCGTATCGATCACCAGAAATTTTACTCGGCACCAGTCAATACACACCAAAAATTGACATTTGGTCCATCGGTTGTATATTTGCCGAAATGTTTCAGCGAAAACCACTTTTCTCCAGCGATTCAGAAATTGGACAAATTCGGAAAATTGCTGAGTATGTTTGCATTCAAATGGATTAAGAATAAGTTAATTTATTCTCGCATATTTATTCATAATGAACGTTTCTTTATAGGATTTTGGGAGCACCCGATAAGAAAACCTGGCCAGAAGTGGAAAAATTGCCATATTATTTTTCCGGTTTACCAATAAACAAGGAAAATCGTTTAAAATGTGAAGTAAGTTGTTAGTTTCATAGATTCTTACTTTTTATATTTATTTAAATTTGAAATCTGAATGAATTTGTCTGAAATTGAATGAATTCAAGTAGACTTGACTTATTTAATTTATTTGACTTAATGATTTTGCTCGTATTTTGTAAACAATTTCAGATTAAAGGTGCCAAGAATATTGAAATTCATTTGATGAAACAAATGTTTAAGTTTAATCCATTGGATCGAATTTCAGCCAAAGGAATACTTGATCATCCGTATTTTGCCAATTTCAATGAAACAATTCGTATACCGACCATTCTATAAATGACATACCGATGACAGTGACATCTACAACATTTTTTTTTTTTTTTTTTTCATTAAAATGTCAATTTGAGCACAGTTGTCATATTGTAATAAACAATTCCACATGTTTGGTTCGCCGATAAATTGCAAATAAATAGATTTTATTTTGAAAAAGGCATTTTTGAGTATTTAATTGTTTTGAAAATGTCAACAACAGTGCTAAAACAATGCCTACAACTTGTTGAGGAAGATCTTCCAATGTGTTCATCATCGAAGAAAATAAAGAAAAATAAAAAGAAAACTAGCAGTACAATATTCGATATGATACCTGAACAAAAACGACTTACAATCACAACAAAAGCCGGAAAAAATCAAAATAAACGTAATTTTTATTCGAATATTTCTTTTATTCTTGATTCTTTAGAAATATTTTAAAGAAAACGGTTAATTTTTGCTATTTTTGTAGATTTTTTTTTTCGATTTTACGATGATTTGTTATGGCAACTCAATTTGAATCCAATAACTAACTTGAATTTTTTTCAATTTCATTTATTTATTTGCCATCCACAGAAAAAATGAATAAAATCCAAGTCAGCGAAAAGTACACAGTGAAAAAAGCAAAAGACAAAATGAAACAAAGCAAAGATCGAACCGAAGAGAATGTTAAACGTTTGCTAGCATTAGACAATGCTTTAAAATTGGACGATGAAACCAAACAAATGATGTTAAGACGAGCACAAACTGGTCATTATGTTGTACCAGAGAAGAAGATTGTAGAAGAAGAAGATGTTTTCACAGCAGAAGATTTTGAAAAATTCGAACGAGAATACTTTTTTAAAACATAATCTGTGAATGAATAAATTCATTTATTTTCTTTATTTATAATTACAATGAATAAAATTTTGAAGAAAAAATGAAACAATTTTTGTCCAATATTGTATATTTTTGTTTTTCTCCAGTAAACTTCTCTTATTTTAGCAATTTAAAATAAAAAATTTGTTGTTGTTGTTGTTGTTGTTGTTGCTGTTGTCTGTTGTGTTTTTTGGAGGGTTTCACTTCGAGAATATGTTCATCTTAGAACACTGAGGTTACATCGTTGATTTCCATTAAATCAGCCATAATTTCTTCCATTTTTGTGCCAATTTTTTTAGCAACTTCTTGTTTTTCAATGATTGGTAAATATAAATATAACCAAATTAAATCACCATCCAAAATGCTTCGAGTTGGATTTGTTGGCAAACGACGAGCAGTTTTTATTGTACGATATTGCTTTGGATTAAGACCGCATAAATGTTCAATATGCAATAATAGGACATTTTGTAACATAAATAATCGTCGATATGTTTTTTCGGGCAATGGAAGCACATATCCCAAACCACCATTCAATGTAGCTAAAAATGCATAAATGAATCAATTTCAATGAATTACCAAGTTACACAACATTTTTTTTTTTTTTTGTTTGTTTGTTTGTTTGTTTACACTTACCAAAGTATGTAGTATGCTTATTATCATAATTTGTGTTTAGATTTCGTGTATAATTACATTGTATACGAAACATTGCATTGACTCGTTGCCCCAAATGATAGTCACCTTTTCGTAGTAATTTTTGACCACCGCATGATTCACGTGATTCTGGCTGATACATGAACAGCACAAAATTTTCTTCCATATCCGATGACATGAAACCCAAATTTGAATTATCCACAACATATTCAATATTCAGCACATTCATTGGATGATAATCTCTTGATACAAGAGATAATGTTCGATACTCTTCCTATTTATGGTAAAAATAATTTTCATTTAGTTACTTTTGAATTTTAAAAAATTCATAAAAAAAAAAACTTTTGTAATGAAAAAAAAAATTTCACTTTTTATGCGTATCAAACCTTTACCTGAAATCTTAGTAAGCTAATCGATTTATACATATCAGCGACAAGAATTAATGATTTTATCGAAATGATTTGATGTACAAAAATATTTGTATCGATAAATGCGACACCATTTAAATCATTATCTTTGAGTTGCCATAAATAAATCTTTTGGCCAACAGCTGTAACAAGAAAACCGAGCACATGTGATATTGCTGATACCGGTCCCTTTTGTTCTTTCACATAGATTTCTTTTAATTTAAATTTGGTAAGAGGTTTACCAGGTTCAGGAACGACTTCAATTATGTCATAAAGTAAAATCTGCAATGAGAAGAATGAAAAAAAAAAAACATTAAAAAGGAACAAACTATAAAAACAATAACTAAATTGAAAAAGAAACGAAAAGAAAAGAAAAGAAAAAACATACTCGTCCTCTCGATGTGATGTCTTCACTGTAATTGTAATTCGTTCCAATGCATATATACTCTCGGAATCCATGCCGTGTTCCTTCGTATGCTAAATGAACATTTTTAAATGAGACCACATGTTCCCATTCATCCAATTTAATCGATGTTTCGGGTACAATTTCCCATAGTTGAGGTGCCACAAGCATTATTTCAAAACGTGGTTTTGTTGGAAAAATATATCGTTCACCTTTATTCTCTTCAGTTAATTCTTTATCTTCACCATTAAATCGAAAATATGATCGACATTCTTCTTCTGTATAAGTTGTTACACAATAAACTTTACTTTCTTTGTGATAAACAATCATTGTTGGTGTGCATCTTAATGGAACTTTTTTTCGTGGCCAATTTGAATCATACGTTAAATATGCTGGCAATTTGGCTATTTGTAATACATCATTTTGATCAAAATAAACCAAACCACCTTCACAATTTAAATTATTAAATGCGGCAAAACTTTTCATTATCACTTGATGATGGAATTGATGTGTTCGTAATTCACCATTTGTTGTTAACATTACCAAATGTGGCTTTTCACCCGTTATTATAACACCATCGTTGCCAGATATATTTTCTAGATTTGCAAAGAAAAAGGAAAGAGGAAAATGTATTAAGAATGAAAAGGGAAAAGAGATGAATGAGTAAACTCTTCCGATTTGGAATTTTTTTTTTTTTTTTTTTTTTTTTTTGGTAAAAATGTTTTATTTTCTATTTACCAAAGTATCGAATGGTTCGAATACGGCTGATAACTCCAACATCATTATCATCTTCGTCAATTTCCATTTTAACTGCACTATCTGATATTGGCATCATAATACCATGATGCATCTTTCTGAATCGAATTTTCAAGTGTCCTCTATTATATCGATAAACCTGAATTGTTTAATTTATCAAATTATTTATTAGTAAGAATAATAAACATATTCAATTATTTTGTATAAATTCAATCGAAGAAATTTCAATGAATGATTACCTGATAAATTAGCAAATCAATTTTTGTTCGTATAAAAAGTAAGGGACGTCGACCATAGCTACCCAGGCCAATCATTAAAATTTCAGTTGGCATTGTAACTTGATTACATGGTTGATAAGATGTTCCATCTATATCATTGTTACCATTTTGGCCTAAATTCAATGGAACAAATTCCATAGAATCAGATAAATAACGATTTCCTTCACCCACATTATTAACAATATATGCCAATTTCATATCTGGCATAAAGTAAATTTCCATATTTCCATTGTCACGAATAACAAATAGCCAAAATGATGGTTTTTTTGGTTGAATGTGTCGTCTCCACCAATCGGATTTTTTCGTATTTGATGGTAATGCCAAATCTGCCAACTGGAAATGTAAAAAAAAAATATTATTAAAATTTTGAAAATAAAAAGGATTTTTAGCATTGAATTTTGTAATTACATTTTTCATTTTAAATGAACTTCCACTTTCACCATACAATAAATCTTCTTCATCTTCAGCTTTCATATTGTGCGGTTCTGGTTTCATATAACCACCGAAACCAGTTCCATTCTGTGATTGATTCGTACTTGAATTTGGATCAGAATAATCCTCTAATTTGGTTGTAAACAATCCAGATACATCTTTGTATGCGCACAATCCAATTACTGCCGGCAACTATTTAATGAGAAATTTGTGTAAGTCTTGGGCGGACATTTTTTTTTCTTTTTTTTTTTTTTCTTTTGCACTCATTTTTACTTACTCTACTAATGGCATTTTTATTTAATGCCAATCGACATGTTCCTTTTGTTTCTCTCAATGCCCATGTGATAACTGAACCGCTTTGTGTTTGTGCACATACATACGGATCACATATTGATACTTGAACAATTGGACTGTCACTGTCAATTTGAATATTTTGTATGAGTCGTGTGCCTTGTAATAAATGTACGCTTCGGCTAAGAACTTGAACAATAAAACGGCCAATATTTCCCACATGAATTGTTGTTTGATTACTACAAAAACCAGTTTTAAAAACTTGCGTTATTTCACCACCAGTTTCAAGAACAATGGTTGAATTCTTTTGTGCCAACACCATGTATGAATGCATAGCATTTTTTTGTGGTGATTCATTAAAAATGGTCCACACATCATGGCAGGCTATTGAAAAGAAAAACAATGGAAATTAATTAAATACCGAAGATAATATAGGTTTGTGACTCATGTTTACCATAAAATTCAATGAATGTAATCATGTTGGGTTTAACCGAATGCTGAAGTACATAGAGAGCGCCATTTTTTCCACGACCACTTGATGTAACAATCTCTAATTCTGGTTTTTCACTTGATGTTTTTTGCTCGACTTTATTTGCCTCGTCTTCATCAATGCCTCGTTCGCCAATGGTCATGCTACCAATCGGTGCAATATTCACCAATGAATCGCACACCTATTTGAATCGTATTTTATTATATTCATATCGTATTATTTCACTTAAGACGAAACGTGTTTAGTAAACACACGAATATAAGTCAACAACAACGATGGATCCTTCAAATTTACCTCAAATGTATAACTAGTTAGTTGAACGGACGTTTTTAATCCACTGCCATATACTTCCATCTCTTCTTCTAATCGTTTGTTCATTTCTGTCAAAAAAATCAAATTTAAATTCAATTTAATTATTCCAAATAACATTCTTTTAGCAAAGAAATAAATGAAATTTTCTCAAACCTCTTTCTTTTTCTTTTCCCAAAATATCTGAATCATCAATGGTGATTACAGTATTTTGATCCTTTTCAGTGAAACGAACAAGCAATGAGTTTCCAAGGCGAGATCCAAGAAAAATGTACTCTTCCATACATGCACACATCTACAAAATAAAAAAAGAAAAAATTTAAAAAATTCGAAAATAAACATTAACAAGGAAAGTTGAACAAAAAAAAAACGAAGCTAATTAAATCTTGAAAAATTAAACAATAAGCAAATGTAGTTTTTGTAGTGATTTTTTCCGGATAATAAAAAAATGGTTTCGGATCAAACTTACACAACAAGTTATCACACTAGATGCAGCTTTGCTAAAATGAAAGCTTCGCACACAACGCAGAGAATCAGCACAAAGTGTTAGCACATACAAATCACCAGATCGAAGTGATAAAACCAATCGATCAGCAGCAATAAATGCAATTTGTGCACAATCCAAACTGATCTTTACACCATCTTGTGGTTCTATGGATAAAAATCAAATTTAATCAACCAATTATCATCACAGTGTAGTGTAAACAAGTTTTATAAGAATTCTTTTTGAATTGAGATGAAAATACTTACTCAATGGAAAACTGGTACTGTGATCGGCTATACTATTTAAACTGACACCGTACGGTGGTACACTTTGATTGAGATAAATAAGTGAGTTGATTGCAACAACCAAACATCCACCAATGGGTTTTTTAATTGATAAAACTCTTGTACAGTCAAATGGTAAACTAGTAACCGTCCATATGATTGGATGAACACGTTGTTGAATGTTTAATGAAATTGCAACCATGGTGCATGTATCACTTCGAACAGCAATTCGACTAGAGAAAAAAAAAGAAGAAAAAAAAAAAACAAAAATTTCAATACAAAAACGAAAACAAAAATAAACAATCTATTTACCCTGGAAATGTTCGAACTGGCTCATATAAAATGAGTAAAGTTGGTTCATAATAGCCGTGCAAGAATTCAATATCAATGACATTGTCAATTTTTTCATCTAAATCTTTTAATGCAATTATATATGAAGCGAGAATGGGTGTTTTTGCAATTAATTGCAATGGCGTCTTTTTCATTGGTTTAACATCTTGAATTTCAATTTCATCTAATGTATTATCACGACGAAATGGTAATACAACTAATTTTTTTCCATAAATTACCTAGAGAGAAACAATAAATGAAAATAAAAAATAAATATTGTATAAATATTCTGCAAATATTGTAAATATTCTAAATATCTACTAAATATATATATATTCATAAAGGATTCTCTGTCCCAAGTAAATTACCATAACCGCACATCGATTATCTGGATCAACTTTAATAATTGGTACACAATAATTGCCCAACCAACCGCCTTTTATATCTTCCTCTTCAAAATAATGCAATGACAATGTTTTCAATTCAAATGTATCTGGATCATGTTGAACCACTGACAATTTAGCATCTTTGAAACCAACTAATAATGCATCACGTTGTGAACCAGACAGTGATACCGATTGCATGGCAACTACATTGCCAAATAATTCATATGTTGCAACACATTCCAAACGCATATTTGGCGGCCGTAAATCTAAAAATCAACAAAATCATATATAAAAATCACAATCTGTCTCTATGACTGTCTGTGTTTGTGTGTAAAAGACATGAATGTGGAAAATCATATACAAAAAAAAAAAACGTACCGCTAAATTTTTCCGTTGTATGTGGATCAACATCGGGTAAAATACGGAATACTTTTAATACATTTGCAGCGGCAGTTACAATATTCTCTTCATAGTTGTTAAAAAATCGACAATTGATTGAATGTTCAATGCCGGTCGCTGGATGCGTCTGCTTACACAGCGAAAACATGGTGACAATTTATTTTCACTTAATTTCAATCAATTTTCACAATATTTTTTTTTTCCTTTTGTTTCTCTGTTTATTTTTGAATGGATTTTTTTTTTACTTATTTTCTTGCTTGATTTATTCGATGTAAATTCATTCTTCCAAATGTCAATTACACAATTATGAAGGGAAAATATAAAGAAAAAAATAAAAAATTGAAGGGAATTGTACAAAGTTTGTTTAGCTCTTAACCTGATAGCGCGTTCTTTTCATTAGTTGTCAACAACAACCGTGTTAGCCGATACCGCTACATTGAATGTGTCAAATAAATGTGAGGTTATGTTCACATTTACACTAAATCGTAAATAAATGGAGAATGGTTTGAAGAAAATTTGCATCAATGGAAATTGAATGTGGATAACGGTTTGAATTTGTATTCTGTAAGATTAAGACTGACTAGTGAAATTTGAATTGCGACTGAGGTTGAGAATGAATTTGTTGTTGTTTTTAATGCGATTAAATTGCAATGCTATAATTACTACATGAGCATTAGCTAAAGATCGTTGAAACTATAATGCAAAAATGAATGAATGAAAATCGAAAATTTCACACTTTTAATGGTAAAAATTGTTATTTATTGTGATTTGCACTTCGCAAAAACCAATTTAATCGCATCATTTCCGTTTTGCTTTAGGGAACAATCTTTTGGTCATTGGCGAATTGTCAATAAAATAGACAAAAAAAATGTTGCGAGTGTTGTGATATAAATTGTGGCAAAGAATAAGTGTAACAATTTTACCACTTACATCGTATTGTATTCATTGCGATGATATAACGAATTGAAACGCTCGCGCGACATTCAATTATATGAAATACACATTGACCCGAGACCGAGAAGGCAAGAAACAATTCTGAATGAGGAAAAAAAAAATCCCATTTTCTATTTGTACAATGCACAATATACAGCGTAAACCGATGTAAAACGATAATTTAGTTTATTTACGCGTACATCATGATGATTGTATAATTGTGGTACATTTGCTGGATGTTCACTTGATTCACACAATCCGATGCAGTTTTATGCACCAACAACAAAAACAACAACAACGAAAAAACAAACAAAAACAACCATAGACAATTACAGCTTAACTTTGCATCATTCTATGCTTGCTGACAAGCTGGTCTAAAATCAACGGCCCCATTCACGTTGTTCGCACGTAATGAAAACTTTCCATATTACATTCAATTCAGTTAGACTTTGGTAGTTTTGTATTGTTATTTGGAAATACAATTCATACTCGCTCTCATACTATGTCTCTCTCTCTCTCTCGCTCTCTTTCTCTCTCTCTCTCTCTCTCTCTCTCTCTCTCTTCTCTCTCTCTCTCAGACACACACATATATATATATAGATTGCAGCATGCATTCAATCTGATTTGAATATTGTACATGATACTATAACATCGCTTGTTCGTTTGTAAATATCCAATTATTGAGAATGGTTAAGATGACGGGACAATTGTGATATGTGGAAATGTGGCGATTAGAAAGCTCAAGAGCAAAATTCATAATCTCAAATCGCTTCATTCTCATTTTACTCTATAGAATACTCTCTTGCTCATACTCTAATTCAAACATATACAAACACACACACAGAGAGAGAGAGCATAAGCTTTGTGTTAAGTGTGCATATTACACGAGAAAGAGACAGCCAGCGAGAAAAAGGTGAAAGAAAAAAACACGGCATTTATGTCGTTCAATAGTATTTGATTATGTGCACATAATACACATTACGATGTGAAATCCTGATGCTTTATGCCACTGGCGCATTTTTATCCCGATTGTTCAAACCAACAGACAACAGACACTTGCACATATGTGAAATATTGTTATACATTGAAATTTATACTCACACACAAAAACCCCATTGTCATTTCAATGTTTTATAATGCATTGTATGCGTGTGTATAACGTACTATAATCTATATATACCATAAATATATAGATTTTTTTTTTCATCTCTCTTTTCGCTCGCAATTATAATTCTTTGGATAAAATATCACAGATAAAGATAACACAGCAGAAGCAAAAAGAGAGAGAGAGAGAGAGATAAACAGAAAAAGAATGAGTGAAAGGGAAAGAAGCAAAGATAGGCAAAGAAAATGGAAAAAAAAAGCGCTGCTACGAAAATGCGAATTGTAAAAGAAAAACTGTGTACGAACAATTCGGCTTCTATGTTATAAAACTTTATAGAAAAGGGATACACTGATGTATTTCATGACATAGTAGCATGTGTTAACTCCATAGGGTGTTCATTGTATTGAAATTGTTTTCGACCAACAACTGATTTTCAACTTAAAAGAAAAAGAAAAGGAAAAAAATTACACCATTCGCTGTATGTATTCATTTTATTTTCAATGGTTTAAGATTTTTCATAAATTCATCATTTGGTTTCTTTTTAATTATTCATTTGATCGCTCATACAATACAATAAATGTGTAAAGAAAAAAAAAAAGCCAACACACTATCTAACCCACCCTATGTACAGTACACTTCATTCGAATCGAAATGGTTTATGTATTTTTCTCGTACATATGCCATATACTGGCATACAACATACATTGACGATTTAACATCGACGATTTTTACCATGAAAAACGGTGGAAACGGGAAGGGCACGCATGCGCAACATACATAACAATTTTATGAGGAAAGCAAAAAAAAAAAAGAAAAAAAAAAACTTACTACTGTGTAAGAATTTCGTGTACGCGCTTTTCGTTTTGCGAGGGAGAGAAAATGTCGTGTATGTATTTGTCGTATACATGAAAACGAAAAGAAGAAAAGACAGAAGAAGATATTGAGAAAAAACGAAACGAAAAATACACACGCTCCAACAAAATTCTATGTGTGTAATTTTTTCTCTGTCTCACTGTCGACATTATTCCCTTCTTGTAATCTCTTTTCTTGCTGCAAACATGAAAGTTTCAATTCGCCTGTTCCGTTCTTGTTATTTTTATTTTTTGTTATGTTGTGTTGGCGAATAATTAAAACCGATTGAATTTACAGAAAATGGAAAATTTTCTGCAAAAAATTAAATAATATTAAATGAGAAATTGAGATTTATTGTTTGAGGAGGGAAAAAAAAAATAAGTTTCAAACAGTATTTATTGTGTTGCAGCATGTTTCGAAGGAAAAAAAAAGTGTTCAATGTGATGTGATTTTTGTAATAAAAAGGAAATCCAGAGAAAAATTCATAAAAGTGACATATTTGGTGGCCCCAAATGAAAACCAATTTTTCACATTTTCTCTGAAGGAATAAAGCATTTGAATAATAATTACGATATCAAAAGTGTTTAATTCGCTTTTTCCTTGAGTTTTTCGTGTTTGAATCGAATGT
This sequence comes from Resseliella maxima, assembly GCA_029041755.1. Taxonomy (NCBI): domain Eukaryota; kingdom Metazoa; phylum Arthropoda; class Insecta; order Diptera; family Cecidomyiidae; genus Resseliella; species Resseliella maxima. The sequence continues at coordinate 34,275 of JAQOWM010000637.1, read as the reverse complement.
TTTCGGGGACACACATTTCAAGCATGGTTTTTATGGTTAATACAACAACAATTTTTTTTAAAAAAATAAATTTCATCCGTGTTTGCACGCAATCTAGTGTGAAAACGAAATAACAACAACAATAACAAGAAGTAATTTCAACGCCTTCGTGACTATTTTCAATCAAAGGATTGCGTATGCTAGAGGACCAACTATCACATATGGCATAATAAGCAATTATTCTTGACAATACTATATGAATTTATGATTTGTTTTGATTTTTTTTTTTGTTTTCAATGCCAATCAATATAAAATTACAATCAAAAGCATCATCGATGTTACAGGCTTCAAATTGCTCAATATTTACGAAAAATGTATTTGTTGATCGATTATTTTCATTATATTATCTAGTTTAATTGTGTGTTTAATGAAATATTATCGTGAGGTTTTATTGTGTAATTGATATAAAAAAAAAAAAAAATTCTAAATTAGTTGAATTTATTGAAACGAAAACGAACACAAATAAAACGATTGAATTTATTTGGAAAATGTAGTTTAAAGTTTCAATATATATATATATATATTAAACAAAGTTTCTTTTTCTTCAAGTACAAAAAAAAAAATGCCAATAACAATTGTGAACAGTGCTTCTCCATTATTTGCTATATGTGCAGCAGAGAGACAATTTACAACAGACATGACACCAATGTCATATTGAAACCGGCGATAGTAATAGCCATATAGTTTCATATCATATGCAATAGTTTCATATCAAATGTGACAACAAATTTCAATTAATCAATCGATACATATTCAACATTTCAACAAGAAAAAACAAAAGAAAACATGAAATTTATACGAGAGCCTAATTTACAAAAAATATCAAAATTATATCAATTTGACATATGTACTGAACCGTAAAGTGATAAGATTTAAAGAAAAACACGAAAATAAATACTGAAATTGAACAGAAAATTTATTGATATTTAAGTGAAATAAACCCATTTGGGTGAAAGAAAGTGAAGCGAAAAGAAAGAAAGAAAAAAAAATAAAATGGATCGAAGAATAGTTGCATCATTATTAATAGCTTTATTAGCGCATCTAACGCTAATTTTAGCCGACAGTGATGAGGATATACCACACAACGAGTAAGTTAAAACAAGTTCATAGTCTAAAACAATTATGAGCATAATAATTTCAATTTTCACATTTCAAACAATACAGTTCATGTCCAACAAATGTGTCACCAAATATGAACTAATTTCGTTGTTTTTTTCCCCCTTTTTTATTATTGTATATTGCTCTTTTGCTCGTAAGCAATCGTAAAATGTCACCCTCGTTGTATATGAGGATAAAGTCTGAAAGAAAAAAAAAATCCATCAAATTGGAAAATAGTACAGTTGTAACTCTCAGCACATTCAATGCTTTCTTTCTCTCTGTGTCTCCCCAATCCGATTCGGGCAGACCATGTAGATAGATTGAAAATGTCCACCTGCGCTGTAATGACTTGCGATTCAGAGTGAACAATTTATTGAAAAATGAATATGAAAAGAGTGACTAAAAAAAAAAAATTTTTTTTTTTTCTTGACAGAAAAATCGATAGATAATTGAATTCGCCTGTCGAAATCAACGAAGAAAAAAAAAACACATGCACTGAGAAAATAATCTAACATTCATAATGAAAAAAAAAAAATTATTGGAAAATTATCAGGTCTTTCGAAAACGCTTTTTCTTTTACTTGATTGCTTTTCATTTGTGTTGCGAAACCTTAACAATTTATCTTTTGTCATGTGACTATTTGAGCGCAAAATTGGTTGCATTTATTTAAGCGCTATTGAATTTAACCAGCAAACAAGTCAAAAGAAATATTGGTAATGAGGAATGGTGAATATGATGGTATGAGGTATGGTAAATGAAAATACGGTGAAAAATGCATTCGTAATTTACTACATGTGACATTGTCTTCTCTCTCTCTCTCGCTCCCTCTCTCTCTCTCGCTCTCTCATTTTTACAGTCTTTTTCCTTTATTGTTTGCAAAGACACTAAACACGAACAATATCGGAAGAAACGAGGACATAATTTACAAATGTACAATGTACAATGAGGAAAAAAATACACACAGAGAGAGAGAAAACAACAATGTCTAAAGAAAAAATGAAGCGACAACGGTAAAATTGCATATTACACACGTTCGCGACAACACTAATGCGAAACGATGCAGACGAGTAAATTTACTTGTAAATGGCAAACAACAAAACCATACTCCAAAAATAGAGTCGATGTGTTAATGAAAGAAAAATGATGGAGAATATTGAGTGGATAGGAAATGTTGCTTGAGTTAATATGGTATAGTTGTGAAGCAAATAGAGAAGGAGAAGAAAAAGAAACACATTGGCAAAAAGCGCCAAAATAAAAACACACAATCTAATGGTTAATCGATACAAGACTCTAAAAATGTGCTTTTCGCCAATTATGCCTCGTAAAACGAAATGTGTGGTGTAATGTAGCATAGTATGCTTGTGTGTGTGTCTGTGTGTAGTATGTTGTTGTTGAGTCGAGATTCTGGTATTATGTTGTATTTGTCTGTGTGTCAAGTCGATTGTCAAGTGAGGTCCACAATTACTAATGCTGCTGTTGTTGTTATTGTACATTTCTTTGTAATACTACGTGTGTATTTGCATTCATTCCAAAATCCACTTAATGAATAGGTCAAGTGAGGCAATTTATTTGAATTGCATGCACACATTTCCATCACTTCATTAGAAATTCAAAAAAAAAAAAAAAAAAAAAAATCAAATCGAATCTAGATCTGTGTGCCTTCCATATCAAACCGTTGTATTTTTTTTCTTCATGTCTCGTTCTCGCTGCTTTCCGCACACATATTGATTCGTAATAAAATCACAAGTGCTTTATCAGAATTTATTTATGTTCCGCCGAAAAAAAAGAAAACAGCAAGCAACAACAACAAATGTATTTAATGATCAGAGATTTCATAAATGAAAGCGTATTTTCGGCGCTCTTCCATCCATCCTCCACATCCTCTCTTTCTCTCTCTCTCTCGCTCTCGCTCTCGATCTCGCCCTCTCTCGCTTGTATATAATCATGGATACGACACCTCTCCCCCCCACCCACTAAAATGTAAGGCACTAACTTACTTAAAAACTGTTGGAATGTCGAGCTCAATCGAACGATAAAAGCTCACGTACTCTGAATTTAGGCACTCCGCACCATTTATCATTCAAACACATAGATACAGTTACGTTTACACTAGCATTATCCATCACTTGTACCTATCCATAAACCACTGCTCACATTTACTCATTTCATATAGAGATATGGCTCTCATTCACACACACACACACGCACGCAGACATACATACAGACAACCGTCCAAGTAACCGAACATCTTTTTTGAGTTGAATCCATCGATGCGACTTCAAATTGATGGGTATATGGAATTCTATCGAATATATCATGGATTGAAGATTTCCTTTACCCAAACTAATGGATACCGCACTCTGATTTTTGAACACATTTGAACTTATTTCGTAGAAAGTTTCACTCTTTAAGGCTTCGATTAAATTGAAAAATTGTCATTTTTGAATTTCAATATTTATTTACCAGGAATCCAAATCAAGGATTGGAAAAATAGAAGAATTTCATCTTTTAAGATGAGAAAAAATGTGAAAAAAATTGAATAAGAAAATAAAGAACGAGACGAAATTTAACCGAAAAATGTCAGCGAAAATTCCTCTCAATATTACATTTAATAAACGAGAAACGAATAAGAGAATCTCTCTTCGTGTAAATATGCTAGTAATACCGACCACAAATTCATTGCCATATATCATCACAATGCTAAGTTCACCGACCAAATACATTCCATATTTTAAAGACGATGCTCATGTTATTATGCACAGTGTCGTTGCCTATCTTTACTTTAAAAATGCAGTGCAGTTTGTGTGATGCTTGGTCGCATAAAGGGACCAAAACGACAAACAAAATGTAAAGAAGAAGACGACGACGACGAAGACGAAGACGAGAGAGAAGATGAAACTAAACGAAGAAGCTTTCCAATGCATCTATTTATACCTACAAAAATTCGACGAGCTACCAGACGCGATAATAACGGCTTCACCGCAAACTTAGTCATAGTCGAGTGAATGCAATTCATCTCAAAACTTGTTTGAATATTTCAAGCCTTTAATGCCCAATCTATTTGCCAAGAGATTTTTCTTCACTTCCCTATCGATTTCTCTTCATCGTCGTCGTCGTCGTCGTCATCGTTGCCGTCATTGTCTTCGAATGTCCGTATATTTTATACGTTCTTCACGTTAAATGTTGTTGTCAGGAGTGGCAGCGGCGACAACACTGCATTTTTCAAAACGGGCGAAAACGACCATATGGCAACAGACAAAGTTTCATCATACTTTTTCAACCTAAAATGTGTGTATGCGCTTCAACACTTTGCTAAAGAAAATTCAATAAGGAAATCTTTAAGATGTTTTTGTGCAATTTATGCGCCTTAAGAAATGCGCCTTTTTCTCAAACATTTGCAAGCAGGCTTTTTTTTATTTTTCTTTTTCTATTTTCATGTCTCTTTTTTTCTCACCCTCTTTCCATTCTGTTTTTTTCGTTCTTTTTTAAATTCTCTCTTTCTCTCTTTCTCTCTCTCTTCAACTCGCTTACTCTGTCTCTTTTTCACTCTCTTTTTCTTCTTGTTCTTTATTTTCATTCTCTATTTTATATAAGAAAATTCGATACTGACAAAAATTGCATATCGTAGCCAATTTTCATTCTTAAATGTTTTGGTTTTATTTTCATTTTTTATTTGCATTATAATCTTATGAATTTTGAATTGAGATCTTTTCAAGGGGCATCAAAACTTTGAATTTAATACTAAGAAATGCATCTCAATCAATTCAAAAATAAGTGCAACAAATTGACTTTTTAAATAATCACAATAATTTTACTATGTGTGTTCCCTCTATTTTTGAGTAAAGAAAAAACTATTGCTAGTCTCTCTTTCCTTCCTTTTTTTGACTATAAACTTGTGATAAAAGAACATTCAAAACAAACAATTGTGAAATAGGAAAGTCTTTGTCTTTGTTTGATATCTATTTTGACACTTTTGCATATAAACACAATATCCAGCTATTTTGCTCTATTTATAGTTACAACTATTATGGTTTTGTGCACTTAACACACAATAAAGCCATAGCAGTTCAAAAACATTCACCAAAAAAATACTACAACGATTCGGAAATATAAAACATTTTCATTGCAACACTAGAAGAAGAAGAAGAAGAAGAAGAAGAAGAAGAAGAAGAAGAAGAAGAAGAAGAAGAAGAAGAAGAAGAAGAAGAAGAAGAAGAAGAAGAAGAAGAAGAAGAAGAAGAAGAAGAAGAAGAAGAAGAAGAAGAAGAAGAAGAAGAAGAAGAAGAAGAAGAAGAAGAAGAAGAAGAAGAAGAAGAAGAAGAAGAAGAAGAAGAAGAAGAAGAAGAAGAAGAAGAAGAAGAAGAAGAAGAAGAAGAAGAAGAAGAAGAAGAAGAAGAAGAAGGGGGGGGGGGGGAGAGAGAGAGAGAGAGAGAGAGAGAGAGAGAGAGAGAAGAAGAAGAATTGAGAAAAAAAGAGAATTTCGGCATTGAAACAACGTATGGCCGTGTGCACTAGTTTTTGCACAAGGATGAAACAAAATACGATGTTTGAAATACACCGTAAATGTGGCAGGCACGAAAATCGAATGGCGATGTTTGAATGCCAGCTTGTTAGAAAATTGTTCGAAATGGGGTTGGTTTGCGGAAAAACACACACACACACAAACACCAAAACTTGCAATAATAATGTAAACTTTGTTTTTCCGTTGCGACACAAAGAAAATGATTTAGATCAAATGAAAATTCTACGGCGTACAAGATACGAACGGTAAAATGGCATGTTGTGTTATTGTTTAAGAGATATTTCATGTGAAAAAGCAATGATGAAGAGAGAAAGTGAAAAGGGGAGAGCAGCCGAAAATTTTCGATATCATCGAAACAATATCTCAAAAGTTGTGCAACTGAACTAGTACAAAACATTTAGTTGTATATCTTCTCCAAACACTGAAAACTGGATCAACAATTTTCAACTGAAAAGTTTATTTCTAATATCATTTTCTCGATATTTTTAATTTCTTCTCTGTTTTTTTTTTTTTCGGTTTCACTGCATTTACGCATTCGCTTTTGAGTTGCATTTCTTCTTTTTTTTTTGTTGTATTCTCGAATCGCATAGAGCGAAATTAGTTCAAGTGTGATTTTACATCTAAAATGCCCAGGGCTAAATATAAACTGTTCTAGAAGTATAGGAATAGCAGAAGCTTTTCTTCTTCGCTGCTCTCTCATTCCATTTCTCTATCAATCTCTCTCCTTCACTCTCTCTCTCTGTCTCTCTCTCTTCCTCTCTCTCTCTCTCTCTCTCTCTCTCTCTCCTCTCTCTCATCCCATCCATTTCTTAACATCTTCCCATCTTTCAATACTCTCTTCACCTTTATCTACCTCCTCTTTCTGACTCTCCTTTTCGTTACCTCCCCCTCTTTGTTTCCTTTTCGAAATAAAGAAAAAAAAAACAGACGCTTTATCATTAATTGCAATGCACAACTGGTCTACATTTCACTTTTAATTTTCCGCTGAATGCACGCGACAACATTTTATTCATTGACGACATATTATTGCATTCTTTCAGAGACATACTCACACACACACACACACACACACACTCATATATATACAGAGTGAACAAGAGGAAATGAACGCAATCCCATTTTCTTATCGTGCAACGTCACAAATCAAGTCATTTTTAAAAAAATGTATGCTTTTCTTCTTCTTCTCTTCCTTGTTGTTCTTTGCTTGCACATGCATTTCGATCATCAGAGATTCATGTGAAACAATTTTAGTATATTCGATGTGAATGTTTTATAGTGTACAATTTTGAATTATTTCATGTTGAATTTTTTTTTTTTTTTTTTTTTTTATTTATTTCAAGACTTGTAGCACATATCATGATTGCATATAAAGCTGTAGGGTGTTTATGTTTATTCCTGTTTACTACACATTCACTTAGTGTGATTTTACTGCTGAATAAAATTTGTTGCCTTGGTTATATATTGTGTAAAATATTCTGATGCTTGCAAAATCATTGAAAACATTTAAAGTAGATTCCCTTCTTTCGCTTTATTTATTATCGTTGGAATTTCATGGTAAAATTCTGAAATTTTATTTGAAGTTGAATGACATTTTCTCTCTCCTTTACACCCCCCTTCCCTCTCTACCGCTCTGTCAGTGCAAAATATGAATTCATAATATAAAATGAATGTTGATTCGATAATGTTGAATTTTTAACTCAATTAGCTGATTCAATTAACGTTTTAAAAGCCAACGACGTCAAGCACATTTTTTTATGTGTGAGAAAAAGTCATTGACATTCCATGCAGTAACTTGAACATTATCATATATTTTGAACATCATTTGATGCCAGCATCAAATAATAGACAGGCAACAAAAAAAAATGTATAAATCAATATAGACGTCGTTTTTTTTGTCAACGAGGAAGTCTTTTCTGTGTGGGAGAGACAGTCTTCTCGCTTTATTGATATTTCAACATCAGTGCTTTTGTCATGCTTATAAATATGATTTCCAAGTCTCGTTTTTCCTCACCTTCAGTCATTGTGAGAATTCATCGTCTTAACATTTTGTGTGTGCGTACGTTGAATATTTTTGAAAGGGAACGAAAAAATATGTAAATTTGTAGGCATGCCATCTGTGGATTTTTCTTTTCAAGAATGTATTTAACATTTTTTTTTTTTCATTTCTTTTACAGAGTACGAAATTGGGCGTTGAAGTTTGGCGTTGATCTGTGGGAATTTGGACGACAGTTCACGAAAATGACTGAAATTCGAAATGTAAGTTGGTTGACTCATTCAATTTTCGTTTTTTTTTTTTCTTATTCCAGGTAACTTTACGAACTTTCACAAAGATGACTTAGAAAATAAAACGAGAAAAAAAAAAAAATTAAATGAACAAATAAATACGACAGACTTTTCTTAATCATTCACAGTTGAAACGTTATTATTAATTTTATACGAAGTTATGTTCCATCACATTTAAAAACATCACAATAAACAAAGTAATGACAACTTTGGCAGGTTTTTTTTTTTTTATCGTATTGTATTGCTATATGTGAATGAAAAATGACAATAGCAACATGCATTTATTGACAAGGCAAGCAAAGGTGTTCACCGAACTTGGTCTCGCCATCATTTTTCATCGTTTTTTTTTTTTTTTGTCTCGCTTATCGTTACCTATGAAGCAAATCGGCACACATTTACCCAAGTCTATTTAATCGTTGGCACGATATTGCAAATTTATGTCTTTGCTCACTTATATTTACTTTTACAGTCGATCTCTTTCTTTACCTTTTCCATCACTGTTTGTTTCTTTCTCCCTCTCTGTCTACATATTTCTACCTTTTATTCACTTTACCTCTTTTTCTCCCTTATTCTTTTCTCTCTCATCTTCCACTTTCATCCCTTTCTCTTTCTCTTTCTCTTTCTCTTTCTCTTTTTTTTCTCCCTCTTCCATTACTCTCTCTCTCCCTCTCTCTCTCTTTCTCTCTCTCTCTCTCTCTTTCAGTCTCTCACTGTCTCTCAGTCTCTCTCTCTCTCCTTTCTCTTTCTCTCTCTCTCCCTCCCTCTCTCTCTCTCTCTCTCTCTCCCTCTCTCTCCCCTCTCTCTCTCTCTCTCTCTCCCTCTCTCTCCCCCCTCTCTCTCCCCCCCTCTCTCTCCCCCCTCTCTCTCCCCCTCTCCCCCTCTCTCTCTTTCAGTCTCTCACTCTCTCTCTCTTCTCTTCTTCTCTTCTTCTCTCCCTTCACTCTCTCTCTTCTCTTCTTCTCTACCTTCGCTCTCTCTCTTCTCTCCCTTTCTCTTCCATTTTCCCCATCATTCCATCGATTTCCACCATTATAGAATATATTTCACAGACTTGAAAAACCATAAAGACACAATTATAGACATGAACGATATATCGAATAAATCAATATTAAAATGAAATGAATGAACATGAGTTTGGATGCAAATCTATTTTGCATATTTTATTAAAACATTTTTGAAAATCAAACGCCAGATTTCATTGATGGAAAATATAAAGTCTCTCAAAATTATAACGGATAATAATTTAGGCTTTACACTATAAATTTTCCTATTCGCTATGTGCTTGTTGCTGTTGCTGTTTGCTGTTTGCTATTTTATATTTGCAATGTTTGAAATATAAAATGCAAAGCGAACATGTTGAAACGAATAAGCAAACAAATGAGATTTTCCAACTCATAAACGAATGAATTTTCCATCGTAAACCTTGCTACATTCGTTGCATATAGTCAACAATATAAAATGTTCGCCAATCAAATACGCATACACACAATTTTATACATAACTTGGAAGTTTGCATAACTGATTACTATATACATTTCGTCTTTTTTTTTTCTTTTTTTTTTGCTTTTATTCTATCTGTTTTTTTTCTTCTTGTTCTATTCACTCTATTTATTATGATGATTATTATTCTTGTTGCCATTTTATCGTATACAGAAATACAAGGACCTTGATGGTGAAGTTTTACGCAAGAACGGCATAATATTGCTACGAGAACTAACGGCTGAAGTGAAAAATTTCATGGACTTTAAAATGAATGCAGTTTTAGTAAGTGCAGAGATTTCAAAGTTTTTTTTTTCCCCCATGTTCCTATCTATATCTCTCTTTCTTTTTCTATTCATTTCTTTTTCTTTTGCATTTTAACTGTAACATATACATCATCTTCAGTCTTTCTCATCCCTAAATATTATTATTATTATTTGCTTATTTGCATGTGATAAGCTAAGTCACAATCCAACACACATAATGCAAATACACAGAATCTATATAGATATATAGATATCAACATGGAAAAACGACATTTTTATGCATGAAAAATTGTTGTAACGATGAGGGTGTGTGCGTCTATACTGAGTGTGTGTGTGTGTGCATCAAGAGTTCCAATTTATGTAATGCTAATTAAATTTTCTTCCATGGAATCGCGCACCACCCACAAGGCGTACTAGTTTCTAGTTATTTTCTCTTTTTGCGCTCTCTATTCCATGTATAAATTCGGTTTTTGCATATTTGGTGGTGGGAAAATTATGAATCTTTGCGTTTAAGATTTATTACGATTTATGTTATTCCGGTTATGTTGTTTGTTAAAATTGCATTTCCGTTTGGTTATTCATTTTTTTTTTGGGTAATTTTTCAAAAATACAGAGAGTAATGGAAACAGCTGAACAAGCGGCTCTATCGGAATCGGAACGCGATTCAGCACATCATCATCATCAGGCACAATCTCAAATATCACATCGATTGTATGAAAGTACGAGGCATATCAATGAATACATGTCCGATGATGCAAAAGATTCGCCACCAAAACCAATGAGACGATTTGAAAAGCTTATTGTCAATTTGACGCATAGCTCCGTTCTTGCACCGGCCGGCATCAGTTTAAGTGGTAGGCCAATCAACCACAACAAAAAAATTATTTGTTTTCTTTTTCTTCATCGAAATGAATTATTCATTTGTTTTTGATGAATGACGAAAATGTTGTTGTTGTTGTTTTTTTTTTCCATCTCAGATTCACATATACAACCTGCCGTCGCATGGTCAACACATTTGGATCCAATATTTGCAAATAACTTGGAACGTGATGCAGCACTTTCATGGCAATATTTTGGATCAACGAGTGGATTTTTGCGTCGCTTTCCAGGTACACAATGGCCACACACTGGATCATCGGTGAAGAAACCCATCAGCGATTTTCGTACACAAAATTGGTTTATACAAGCCGCATCATCACCAAAAGATATCGTGAGTTACATTTCTTTCGTTGTTTTCTTTCATATTCACTTTTTAGGTTTATGTGTTTGGGTATACAAATGCTTAATAACATAATAAATTTGCATCAATATTTCTAGATGATTTTATTGGATGCTTCCGGTTCAATGTCTGGCAAATCATTTGATTTGGCTATTAAAACCGTATCAGCAATTCTCGATACATTAAGTGACAATGATTTTGTTAATTTAATTGCATTTTCGGATAAAACCAGATCAGTTGTTCCATGTTTCAAAGATAAAATGGTAAATTTTTTCACTAATTGAAATGTGGTTGTTGATAAATTTAAATCATGTTTTCTCACATTCTAACTAAAAATTAAAAATTTTTTAAATTCATAGGTTCGTGCATATACGGACAATATCAAAGAGATGAAAGATGCAGTAAAAGCAATAAAATGTGAAAATGTTGCCAATTTTACATCGGCATTTGAATATGCATTCGAAATACTTCATCGGGTATGAACACATTTATTTTTGTACAAAAATTTTTTTTTTATTTTTTTTTTTCTTTTGGTAACAAATTGAAAAATATTCCCCATTTACACAGTACAATCAGTCAAGTCAGGGCAGTCAATGTAATCAAGCAATAATGTTGATCACAGATGGAACAACGGAATCACATTCAGAGGTTTGTTTGAATGAATTTCCATTGAAAATTATTCGAAAAAAAATCAAACATAAAAAAAATAGTTTTGTAAAAATGTGAAAAATGCAACAATTTTAACATATTTACAGATAATAAAACGGTATAATTGGCCACATCGTCCGGTACGAATTTTCACATATTTGATTGGCGGTGCGTCTGGTAGTCGTGAAACTATGCAAACAATTGCGTGTTCAAATAAAGGTTATTTTAACTGTTTTGCATTTTCAAAAGCTATGCCCCAACCATGGAAAATATTTTTAACCGCAAACATTATGCTATCTCTTCCGACTCTCTCTCTCTCTCTCTCTCTCTCTTTCTTTCTCTTTCTCTTTCTCTCTCTCTCTCTCTCTCTCTCTCTCTCTCTCTCTCTCTCTCTCTCTCTCTCTGACTATTTTATTTCAATAGGATTTTATGCACAAATCAATTCAGTCGAAGATGCAAAAGCTCGAGTTGTTGATTATGCATTGGTAATGGCACGTCCAATGGTATTATATCAAGCCGATCATCCGATACACTGGAGTCCAGTATTTGTTGGCGGTCCAAGTGGTAATATTGGTTATGTAAATGAACAACAACGACGTTTGGTAACGACAGTTTCAACGCCCGTATTCGATCGTCGAAATCATTCTGTTCGTGAAGCCAATTTGCTTGGAGTAGTTGGTGCTGATGTTTCAATTGAGGAAATTGTCAAAATGATTCCACAATACAAAGTAAGCGGCGTTTATTATTTAAAAAGTGTTTTTTCTTAGAAAAAAAAAAATAAAAAAAAAAATGTTTACATTCTACCAAATTTCAAATGTTTTGTATTTCCGGTTGTTTATCATAGCTTGGTGCAAATGGATACTCATTCATAGTGGACAACAATGGGAAGGTCCTTTATCATCCCGATTTACGACTTTCGGTAATTAAATGACAGCCCATATCTTCCATATCAATATTAGATCCGGCATCCTTCACCCATCCTCTCTGTCAAATTGATGGTTTAGAAGACGAATTTTTTCCAATGACTTACTTAGCGAACATTCATTTCGAACTCCCAACAGAATGAAGAATGCCAAATTGAATAGCATCTCAATCTCAATGTTGTTGTTATTTTTTTTTTCCTTTCTTTCTGTATTTTAGGACGACAAATTGCAATATGTCAATACACTACAACAAAAATACAGTTCTGTCGATTTGAGTGAAGTGGAGCTACCCGAAACTGATACGCATAGCATAGCAAACAGTGATATGGAAAGGGAGAATGAGAATGCCAACATGTTGCTTGATGTACGTATCTTCAAGCGAGAATATTTTGTTGAGATTTGTGCATTTACTAGATATCGAATTTTATTTGTTACTGTTTTTTTTTCTATTCTTTTTTCTTATTCATAATCTTCTTCTTCTTCTTCTTCTTATTTTCTTTATCCTTTCTTGTTTTCTGCCAAGTTTTCAAGTGTGTTGCAACGTTTTCGTTATATTTTCCATTCGATAGTTTCTTAGTTCGCACAAAATTTATTACAAGTACGTGATAGAAGCGTGTTGAAGAATTTCAGGCATGTGAAGGTTCCTCCAGTGCATTTACATTTTTTTTTCCTTTTCTTATTTATTTTATTATGCACTAAAAACTATTGATTTTTTTGCTATTCTAACGATACATTCTTCTACTATTTATTTATATATTTATTTTTCATTTTCATTCCGCTCTCTCTCTCTCTCTCTCTCTCTCTCTCTCTCTCTTCGTATGTTCTTTGAATCAAACGATAATACGGTATTTGGGTTAAAGTTGTTTCTTGTTAAGTGGAGAATTTATTAGATTCGGTTGTGATATCCCTTGAATTTTAAATCTATTTCGAATGCCAGTTATCGAATTGATAGTGAGAGTTTGCGCCAAATTTCCACCAACTGGACGTTTTCTTTTGAACAATTTTCACTCGAAGAGTTTTCTCTTGAACAAAATTTTCTCTTAAATAAATATTGCTTGAATTTTTATTCGTTTCGAAAATACCAATACGCGAAATGCGAAATATCAATAATAAAAGCAAACAAGCTGGAAAGAGAACAACTATTGGGAAAATGTGATAGATTTCATTTTTGTTAGCGAAACAACATTTTATTTGAATCAAAATTTATTCTATCGAACGACAAACAAAATTTTTCGTTTTTATAAAATCGTTCTATTTGTTGCTTCGAAACTACATATTTTAAACTAAAATATTTTATCTAGTGCACACCAAATGCATGCCTCTTCTATCTGATTTTCTATAATCATAATAATGAAAGTTTTTTTTCTCCCAAACTATCAGATGCGACAAGAGATGGTGCTTCAAAAAGAGGGCGAAATGGAATTTTCACTTTTGACGCATTCGGATGACATGAAACGAGTTTCAACACGTACACAAAGGTTTGTTGACATTCAACTAAAAAAATCAATTACACGATATGTCTAGCTACTCACATACATTTTGAAATGCATTTGACATATTGATGGCATCACATTGTGGTCATATTTTTATTTTTCTTCTTTTTTTCGTTGCATCGATTCAAATCTATAGATATTTTTATGGTCCAATTGATGGGACACCATTTACATTGGCCATTGCATTGCCCGACAAATATGGAATGTATGAATTGAGTTCGCAGGAAGAGATTCGTCACTCGCATCAAAATGGTATATATTTATTTGCTTTAAATGCACATCGATTTATTAACTATATTCCGTTCCATTTTTTCTATTTAGTTACCGAGTATTTGAAAGGTACCAATTGGCGAGTGCACCCTGACTGGTGAGTATTTGTTGTCGACATTTATATTTTGATTTTTGACCATTTTTTTTTTTCTTTGTGAATTTGGATGCTGATTTGCCAATTTTTATTCTTTTCTATTTTCAGGGTTTACTGCGAATACAATAGTTTGTATGATTTTGCCAAGGAACGTGAAAATTCCGGCGAAACATCATCGTCAAATGACGAAAAAACAAACTTTGAAACTGCCGAAGACCAAGTATTACATTTCTTGGCTCGAGCTGGACGACCGCGCTGGAAGTGGATGTCGGTGAGACCAAGATCTCCTGTACCACATTTCAGTCACAATGGTGCAACACCCATTGGCGGTCATCATGCCCATCATCATGATGGTAACAATGGGCAAGGCTCACGAAAGGCCGAACCATATTATTGTGATCGGTATTTAGTTCAAAGCTTAGTTCGTGATGCTATGGTCACTGATGGACTTGATCAACCATCATATCCACCGCGTGATAAACAGTGAGTGAACAGAGTTTTTGTTGTTTTTCATAAATTTTATTCACAATTTTCATATTTTATTTGGTTTTGTTTGAACTTTTTGTTTCGGATATGAACACTTTTTTAAGTTTGAGAATGTAAAAATGTACACAAAACTTTCTTTGAATTGTAAATTTTTTGGACTTATTTTTGGTTTGAATTTCACCTTCTTTCTTTTCTTCCCATTTTTTTAAAAATATTTTCTTCTTTTCCTTAATTTTTTCTACTTTTTCTTAACTTTTTTCATTTACGATTGATTCCAAACGATTTTCTTTACTTATAAAATTTAATTTTCATACTAATTACGTAATAACCAAATTGTTTTTTTTCCGATTTCAAAACAATAATTGTAATCACTTTAATCATGCACATTAATCATTTTAAATATCCAAACTAATGCGCACACAAATTATAATAATTATTCACAATTAATTTAAATGCAAAATAGTCCAATCGCCACATTAATGGCTTTGCTGTCCAGGTAAAATAATGCACTTTTGACTAATTGACATTAGTCAATTGAAAAAAATAGTACAAACTATTTAACATTTGGTTTGTTAGGTTCTTTTTAAAAACAAGCAATCAACACAAACACAATTATTTGAATTGATTCAATTTTTTGTTTTCATAGAAAAAGTTCTTAAAAGTCATTTTCAAATGATAGAGAAAATGATTGCTTGTTTTTAATAAAACAATTCGAGAAACATCGATACAAAGAATACCCAACGGAAATATGCAAAAAGAATATTTTCTTCATGAATTTTCTAATAAAATTTTACCATTTACAGACAAGGCATACGAATGTTTGGAGTGAAATTGTCATTTGTCGCAACCCGTTCTGGACTACTCCGTTGGATTGATCATATAGAACATGATCCAAGTTCATCTGAACCGTAAGTTTTTTTTATTAAATCGAATAAATTTTGGCAAAAATTCAGAGTAAATTAAATTGCTTTGAGATGCTTTTTATTTTTGGTTATGAATATTTTTGGTTTTTTTTTTTCTCAATTTACAAATAATCACTCATTTTTTTCATTCTAGACATTTCGGTGAAGTGAATGCAAAAGCAATGGACAGTACTTGGTTTAAACGAGCTGTAGATCAACATACAATTGAATCGGATAGTTTTGTGTTTAGTGTTCCATTTGATTCTGGTTATACAGATAAATCGAATTCAACATTAGTGACAGCGGCTCATGCAATATTCATTGATCATCGTGGTCATAACAAAGCACCGGCAGCGGTTGTTGGTTTACAATATCAGCATGATTCATTGGCTCGACATTTTAAGAATATAACATCGGCATGCACCGGAATGGGCCATTGCCGAAAGACATGCGCATCTGATGAATTGGATTGCTATGTACTTGATAATAATGGTTTTGTTATTATTTCTGAAAATTCAGAACATACGGGCAAATTTTTTGGTCAAATTGATGGCACAATAATGGATTCATTGGTACAAGATCGTATCTATCGCCGAGTTTCATTAATGAATTACCAAGGTTTATGTTCGGATCGTGAAAATCCATATACAGCAGCCGGTCCATTTACAGCACGTCCAAATCATTATTTATCATGGCTATTTAAATATATTTTATCATTTGCAACAACATGGATTTCATTATTACCAAATCCAGTACAATCATGGCCACATTATAGTGAACAATATATGGACCATACATTAACTGAAGATGCTGAAGATGAATCATATGCAGATGAATATGGTGATGAAATTATGGAACCAATTGATGCTATTGAACAAACAACTGAACATATTGAATTTGAAGAAAAATCACAAAATACACCAAAATCAATACCACCACCAATAACAACATCAGCTCGATTCGTTCAAGATGCATCATATACACGGCCGTGCGATTTAAAAACGGATTTATTTGTTTTACAACCAGAACGTTTAAATTCAAGTACACCATTAAAAGGGAAATTAACGAATTGTCATGCATCTGGATGTGAGCGTCCGTTTAGTGTTCAAAAAATTCCGCACAGCAATTTAATATTGTTAGTTGTAGATACACTCTGTCCATGCGGATCAAAGCAATTGGATATCGGTCCACAAGAAATCACAACCGGATCGATTGGTCCCGGTGGTACAGGTTTGTATTAAATTGTAGATTTATGAAATTATTAAGGAAAAAGATCAAAAAATACTTTAATTTTGCTAATTAAATTAATATTGTTTTTTTTTTTTTTTTTTTTTTAATTATTTCAGCGGCCTGCAATCATCGTCGAATGTTAAAAGATCGTTTGCCACGCAAACGACCAACAAAATGCATAAATTATCATCCGGAAGAGATTGAAATTCAACAATGCGGTAGTGCATCCATCAATACCGTGTGGACTATTTTGCTGAACATTATCATCGTATCACATGTTTGGTTTTTATCAGCGTGATAAGTACCAGATTTTATATGCAATTAGATCCAACAGTTGAATGGAATTTCTTTCAACTCATAGCAATGAACGAAATGAAATAAAAGGTAGAAAGAGAGAGAAAAAAAAACAAAGAGGAAGTTGAAAAAAAAACAGGAAGAGATAAAAAGAAGCCACAGTAACAAGTAAGATATA
This sequence comes from Resseliella maxima, assembly GCA_029041755.1. Classification (NCBI taxonomy): domain Eukaryota; kingdom Metazoa; phylum Arthropoda; class Insecta; order Diptera; family Cecidomyiidae; genus Resseliella; species Resseliella maxima. The sequence continues at coordinate 16,851 of JAQOWM010000637.1, read as the reverse complement.
ATCATTAAGTAAATAGAGTCGAATGAATGGAACGTCGAATGAAATCGAACCAAATTAAAATAGAAAATATGGAAAAATTTAAGCATCGACGAATGTGAAACCCGTGTAAATATCGTCGTCATAATTGTTCACACAAAACAGATGAAATAAATTAAAAATCGTTAAGAAACACATTTTTGTTGAAAATGTCGAATTAGAGCAATTAACAAATGAAACGAACATTTGTATGAATAGCGAATTGGTTGCACAATTTCAGCGTACAAAACCCTGAATTACAAAATGAATGATTGAAGAATTATTTTTTTTTTCTTTAAAAATTGAAAACATTTTTTCGATGATCGTTTTTTTTTCTTCTCTCTTCAGATATTTTGAAAATTTTTGAAAACAAAAGTCTAACAAATGTTACGAAGCAGTTAAATTGAAATCAATGAATTTGAATAGGCATTGTTTTCAATTTTGACCGACATTGCTTTCTGCCAGTCATCTCATTCGCCTCTCCTCTTAGCTGCGTGCTCTCTCATATCTCCTACAAATAGGCGCTCTTTCCGACTATAGAGCAGAGTTGCTATTTGCGTATGTATGCGTGTGCGCTTGTGACTGAGTGAGTGTATCATGGAATATAGCACGCAAGACAAAGTGAGCGCACATACATACGCAAATAGCAACTCTGCTCTATAGTCGGAAAGAGCGCCTATTTGTAGGAGATATGAGAGAGCACGCAGCTAAGAGGAGAGGCGAATGAGATGACTGCTTTCTGCTATTCTAAGAAACATTTCTGATCAAATAAAAAAAAAAAGACAGTGAAAAAAAGTAATGAAAACAAAAAATATACTTATAGATAATCTGACATTGGAAACATAAAACAATAAAAAAAAAAAAACATAAAAATTAGTTAATATATATAGACCGTAGGTGAATGATAATAATAATTTTTAGGAAAAATTGTATTAAGCAACCAAATGACAAAAAATGTGGATGAAAATCAATAATTGCGGTACCTTTTAATTTAATTAATGAAAACAAAACTACACACCACGTTAAATGGTGAAATCACGAAAAATTTAATCAAAAATTTAAACCATTTGAATTGAATAATGATGATGATTTATTTATTTGAGAAAAAAAAAAAATTAATTAAATTTACTATTTGTTATTCTAACAAGTAAAGAAAATAAATTGAAACAAAAACAAAAACATTCGCTGCTTCGCCTAGTAAATAGCGATGAAACATTTTAATTGAGCTACGTTTAAAAGAAGCTAAAACTAAAGCAAAACAAAAAATATGGCTGAAATCTAATGGATTAAACTTGACAATAATTTTGTTTTTATCGATTTTAGGACAAATTTAAATTTAACACGTTTCAAACTCAAAAAAAAAAAAAAAAAAAACGAAATTACTATAATTCTAAAGCATATTTAAAAAACAAAAGACGGATTATATTGTGATTGAAGCTTGTATACTTTGATTTTAATTTACAAATATTAAAATGTCCGAACACCAAATTAACTTATTTGCAAAAAATTGTAAACGGGCGCAACGATGAAATTTCTTTATCGAATTTCTTTTTATCATATTCAGTTTCATTTCATCAAAAAATACAATTTCAAGTCACATTAAATATTGAATGCAAACAATCGAGTCTTGTAAATCCATAAATGATAAAATATGAAATTCAAATTGAACTCTTTCGTTTTTGAGACAAACTGAGATGATACGCAAACAAAATGTTGAACAATTTACGCGCACAACACATAACAAAAAACAAAAAACCAAAAACTCATATTAATAAAATAAATGTTTGTTTGCTATATTTTGTGGGGCAAAGCGCATCCATTTATTATTGTTGTTATTATTGAACATGTTCAATACATGTAATTGATAAAATGGATTTAAATGAAATAATGAAACAATCGATGCACATTGTATATTGTGGCAGTTATTGGGCGTTATTTATTCCAAATATGGCTTATTGTTTATGTCCATTTGACATATATAGACTTAAGTCAATTTTGTCCAAAACATTTTGAACATTTTCCCTCAAGACATTATATAAATACATATTATAAATATATAAAAATAAATAATATATTTTATTCTCTTTGAATCAAATCAAAAACACATACACAAACACAAATAAAATGTAATAAAATTTTGATCGATTTTTCAAATACATCATATCGGCGTTATGTTAAAAATCACATATCTATTGATGCATATTATATTATTGTTTTACATTTTCTTTAATTTTTTTTTTTTTTTTCAAATTTCATCTTAACAATTTGATTGGCAATCTAAGACGAATTCGCAAAACAAATCGGCCATACTTTGCAACATATATATATATATATATATGACATGTGTATATAGACGTTCATTCGTTTTGATCCCATTCATTTGATGCAAAACATTTTATGATCAATTTAAATTTATTCACGATATCATTGTTAAACTCTATTAAGCTTTTGCTTTGTTTGAGTGGTCATGAGATATAAATATCCAAATAAATGAAAATATTACAAATTCGACCCCGTTCAAATAAAAATTCTAATAATAATTTTCAATAAAATGAAGGAAACACTTGTAAGACTCCTTTCACATTTCCCTCTATTATTCAGAAATAAAATCATTCCATTTTTGACGATTTACTGCGCCAATGAACTGAGGAGAATACAATGAAATTATTTTGTACAATGCCCCAAAGCATGAATTGAACAATATTTGAATTTCAAGTCAAATCGATCCTAGCTAAATTTTATCATTGCTAAAATTCAATTTGAATTATTCAAGATAGCTAAATCGATGATTGATTGAGATAAAACTAGCTAAAATCGATGATGGCTTAAGTCAACTATTAATCAAATTGCTAAAACAAATAGATTGTGAAAGTCACAAGACGATTACTAGAATGTGAATGTGTATAAATTACATTGCCAATATACTGAAATGAAATGGACAGTGCTCATGTGCGATAACAGTGAACGACAAGTATCGAAAGCTTACAATGAAAACCGAAAATTCACAGAGTTTGATATCAACGACATTCAATGTTCAATAAACATGAGTAAATTATATACAAGCTATATTCATTCAACAACATATTCTATGGGAAAAAGTTATGTCGTTTTATGAACTAAAATAATGAAGAAAAAGAAAAATCATATGGAACTAGATGTGAAAATCAAACAAACAATAATTAGAAAGAATTTATTAGATGTGTATGACGATACACATTCAAAATGTGTGCGTGTGTATAAGATGAAGTGAAGTAAAAGTCAAATGACAAATATAAAATGCAAACGTTTTGATGTGACATTCAAACAATTGTTAAGTCTTCCAAACTAAACTAGATAAGTAATTGACTCATTTCACTATATAGTATATATATTTAAAGCAAAAAAATAAAAAAATAAAAAAAAAATAAAAAATGAAAAAAATAAAAATGAAGGAATAAAGACAAGAATGTGGTTAAAGTGAACCAACCGAATAACAACAACAACAACAACAAAAACTTAAACAAATTGTACAATACTATCAATTAAACCGTATTAAATATATATTTAATGTTAAGAGAGTCTATTATTAATCATTAACAGCTATTTATTTCGAATCGTAAGTTATCAATGAAAAGAGAGAGAAAAATGGAGAAAAAAAAAGAAAAAAAAAAACACAGACACACAGATAGATGAAAAGATGACACATACACTTAAAAAATGAACTCAAATCAGATATTAATGAGAATTAAGATAAAGTTAGATAAGACCGGTACATAAAAAAAAAAAAAAATCGATATTAACACAATGAACATTCAAAGACCAACAATTTATGGAATAAATTAAACCAAATTAAAATGATTAAACAAACAAATGAACATTTGCACAAACTATTTGTAAAACTCCAACAGCGGACACATTTTATCAAACGAAAAATAAAACAGAGGAAAACATTCATTCAAAGCGAAACAAAAAATTGCAAACATTTTTCTCATCACAAATGCATCAAAACCATTGTGCACACAAAATCAGACTAGAACATCACATCATCTATAGATAGTCAGTACAAATCATACTGAAGGTTTTTTAAACTGTTTTTGCAGTAGTCCACAAAACAAATCGCACAAATGATGTAGTGTTTTTTTTTTTGTGTTATTTTGAAGGGGAAATGGTGAAAAATAAAGCATTACTTATTATCTAATCACATATTCAAATAGTCAAAAGAATAATGTGATAAAGGAACGTATTTATTTTTGACATTTCCTCTTCTTAGTTTTTGTACGAATGTGTCCGTCTTTTTTCACGGCATTTTACAGCAAATTATGCAAACTGTACAATATCCAAAACAACAAAAAGAAGTAAAACTAAATACATTTCGAAACGAACGGGGCGGAATAAGATCGTTAATCGAATAAAATATATTGTAAGAACTATCTAAACAAAAAGAAAACAAAGAAAAAACAAGTAAATAGTGTCTCGATCTTAGGAGTACAGCACGCTGAATCTAAATGCCATTTCAAATATTCACCAATTCACAATTTTTCTGTAGAATCATTCAAATTAAAATAATAAAAAGAAAAATGAAAACAACAACAATACAATACTATTCGAACCATTCGCATATTTCTGATGTTTGAATAACATTTTAAGCAAACACATTTATCTTTAAAATGAATATACATATTTATTTCACTTTGAAATGCGCACTGCAAACGCAAATCAGTTCATGTAATTAATCATACCAAATTTGTTCTTGCTCTAAATAAATAACGAGAAAAAAAAAAAAAATAATACTAAGAAAAAAAAAGATAAATAATAAATCTAATGAAAGAAAAGAAAAACACTCTCACCACAAATCCACTCCAGCCGAATTTTTGCTTCTTGTTCATTCTATTACAATTTTTTCGATGTGCCGTTTGTTGAATAGAAAAAGAAAAAAAAAAACTAATAATAAAAACCAATTTAAATGCATTTTTTGACGCACTCAACGTTAATCAGCAACAAAAAAAAAAAAAAATTATTCATACCATTTTGACAATTCATGCTAATGCAATTAAATAAATCATTTTTCGGTTTTGTCTACTGTGTTGATGAAGAAATATTTATTGAAAAAAACAATTATTATAATAAATAAATAAATAAAAAGAAGAAGAAAAAAACAAACTCAAACAGCGAGAAAATTGATTCAACTACGAAAATTGGATAAATAATTAAGATAAAAACTGAAAAATTCAAAATAAAAAAATGAAAAAAAATAAAATATTTGTTTTCTTGATTTGAAACGGATTTGTGCTTAAGGTCATGGATGCTGTCAGCTGACAGCCTGTCAGTGACAGGTGTTTTATTTCTTTGACACGTATTGCTTCTTTTTACGATTTTCCTTTCGATTGGAATTTTTTTCCATTATTAACATATGTTTTTCCCATATAAAATACGTATATGAAATTCATATTTTTCATTACAGATACGTGAAATCATACGATTTTATCCTTCATCTGGGTCCTTTTAATATAAAGTGTATGAATTACAAGGAAAAAAATTTTAAAATTTTCCAATTTTTTTTTTAAAAATTTTTTTTTTTTTTTTTTTTTTTTTTTCATTTTTTTTCCTTTTGGCGATTTTTTTTGTACGTTTTCATACCAAATCTTATAAAATGACATAAGTAATTGTCAAATAAAACTAATTTTTACTAAAACAGTAATTGTGGAAGTAATTTTGAAAATTAGGTTCATCGGCTTGATGAATTAGGTTCATCGGTTAATATTATATTTCTAAAGACAAAGATTTCAGCTTTGAATACACACCAAGTAGTTTTAACTAACTACTGACTACGTACAGCATATGCCATATGGGTATATTAAGAAAAATTGGAAAATAAATTCACACGAAACACAACATTTAAAATTCTCTTTTATTAAGAACAACTACTTTATGAACTGGAAATGGCAACATTTGTCAATGATTCCACGACATGTTTGCAACGTATGGTAAAAGTAAGTATTGATTGAATATTATATTGAAAAAATTGTATTTTCCATGTTATGTCCTCACTTTTATTATTAACTCAATGACGTGGGTCGTTGATGACAGCGAACATCAAGGATCGCATATGTTTTGAAAATACATTTTCCCATACCGTACTTGGGAAAATAATTTCCTTTTTCCAATATCATTTGTAAAGAACAAAAGGATATTTGTGTTCATGTGACATTGAAGTATTTTAATCACAAAACGAAATTCCAGTCCCATGTAGGAAGAATGAATTGAGTTTTATGGTTTCAAGATAACAAAATTAGACCTGCATTTAGATTATTGCAGTGATATGTAAGGATTATCCTCAATTTGTTAGAAAAATCATTCCCAAAAAAAATATAATATGAAAAGAAAATGTTGTTGATTACTAAACTGTCCCATTACATACACCAAATTAAATGCAGAAATATTATAGATTTCTAAATAAATAATTTCTAATATTATACTTGATGATTAAAGATGTACAGTATAATTTTTTTCCTTTTTCTTTGCTTTTTTTTTTTTTTCTTTATTAAATAATTATTATATTAAAACGAAATATTAAAAGAAAATGATATTGATTATTTGTTATTTTATTAGCAAGTAAATCCATAGTGAGACCCACCATGAATATTAAATGAACGAAAACCACATAGCCGCCTCCTAAAGATTCTCTGTTTTAAACTGTCATCATACATACACTGAACGGGTACTATTGAGTTTGTGTTGACGGGTTCATATCTGTGATAACGATAGTATGATGACGTTTCAAGCCGTGACTGTATAGATGGCGACTATGTGTCGAAAATGTGCAAAGATGTGACATTTCTTATTTCAACATCAACGTATCTATTCGTGGTCGGTGAGACCTCTGTAAGATAAATTCAAATATGACAAACATTGACAACATGACGTGACATCGTTTCGCTCAAAACTCAAAAGTAAAAAATAATAACAAGATTACTTTTACGAATTTTGTCGGTAATTATTGTTTAGTTTTTTTTTCTCCTTTTTCGTCACTCCTTTTAGTGACATCTAATAGGTTAAGTAATCAATAATACATTTAACAAAGTGAAATCTCACTCCAATTTTTTCCAAAATGAACACAATAAAACTGATGATGTACATAATTGCACTAAATGTATCTGCATTATAGAAAAAATCTAAATAAAAGAAATCACCGAATTCGAGTCAATTGTAGTTGAAATATTTATTAAATGTTTGTCATTTTACAGTAGTTCGCATTATAATTAAGATTAAACCTATGATTCTTTCCTATTAAAGGATAAAACTGAAAATAAAATTATGATTAGTGAACAATGTGTAACACAAATATGCATTTCTGCGACATAAATTCCGCCCATGGTACGATTTTAGCGAAGAGAATACAATCAGGGGTGGGATGAAAAACCATGGTAAAACCGGCCTGCCTCAGGAGAGTCAGGGGAAATACAATAATAATTTCACTTAAAATTAAATTACTTTAACCAATGCTGACAATGAGTAAAAATTAAAAATAAGATAAAAGCAAAATGTAGAAAGAAAAGACATGTATGACTTCGGTTCATTGGTTTTTGTCGTGTTCCCAGTCGTAAAGAAATATTGCATGAGGAATATACCTTTTTGTCTGGGCAAGGTCGTAATTTCTCACAATATCAATTCTGACCCGAACACGTTCCTTTGCCAAATTCATAATATTGATGTATTGATCCCTTCTACTCGAGATGTTGCGGGCCTCAATCCATAGATGTGATAATTTTCGCCCCTTTTCCAAAATCGTTTCGATTCCATTCACTCTTAAATTTATGGTTTGCAAAGCCGTGATTTTTTCCAAATGTGGTAATTCATGTGCACATTTGATTAACATTGCTTCAGTCATATGGTTGATGCAAAATCTTTTTAATGTTTTTAATTCATGTACACATGCATCATTTGTTAAGCCACCTCGATCGGTTTCAATAGTCAATTCTTCGATCGGAATATTATTTGCTACCATTGAACTAATGAATTTATTTACCGAAAAGTGCGGAAATTTAATTATTAAAGATTTCAATTTTTTCAGTTTTGTTAAATGCATTATGGCATCATGGTATTTTGAATCTGGTGAAATGCGGCAAAATGAGAATTCACCTTTTTCCAAATTTGGCACCAAATTTTCAATATTGTTTAACACCATCGGTGTTAATTGTAAACAATCGCGTATCACCAAATGCGTTAATTGTGGACTTAACTCAAGGAGTCTATTTACTTGAGCCACTCGCACTTCAAGCACTTTAGTTAAAATTAATTTTTCCAATTTTGGGAAAGAATCGGCAAGAATACTATTCATTTCATAATAAAATACTTTATCGAGTGATGGCCGATGATAATCAAGGTGGGTTATGACGTCTCTGAAAACTGTCAGAAAACGCTTCACTTCACGCACGGTAATAGTATTACCATCATCATAAACCATGTTAAGGGGATCTCTTATTTTTATTGCTTTGAACTTTAGGTGAAAAATGTCTTTTGCATTCTCCTGGAATCGCACACACGTTTCGGCCGCATTTTGGTAATCTCGTAAACGATTCAATTTCCGGAAAATCAGTTGGATGCAATCATCGTTCAATGCATTCAAAATATGTTGTGGTGAATCTTGAGATGGTGGATCGCTGTTCATGGTGGTTTGATTCAATGTTGTTTTCCCGAAGTTGGATGAATTCATATCAGTTTTTGAATCTATAAACGGAAATGAGAAGAAATGACAAGAAATGAAAAACAATTTACATTAAAAATGAGAAAAAATTGAATTCTGAAAAAATAAAAAAAAAAATCATTTAAAAGACTGTCTGATGAATGATCACAATCTGTTTGGCATTTTAGATTAGGCCATTTGAACATTGCGGGTATGAAAAAGTTGGTTGATCGAAAAATGGTTCATGGCATTAATAAATTGAAAGTTAATGTAAAAGACAAATTTTGTGAATAATGTGTGCGTGGAAAACAATCAAAATTACCGTTTTTAAGAAAGAATGAACCACGATCAACGAGAATTCTTCAATTTATACACAGCGACGTTTGTAAAGTCGGTGACAAAAATATGTTCCTATCTCTTTTATCCGTACGCTTGTCTTACCATTGCAATGCTCAGTGTGGGCTAAATTGTGCGCAATATTTGATACCCTACTACATTCACATGCATACAAAACATTGTGATCGCTACATTAAGTTTCGGTAATCCTCCTTTGTGTTGACTATATTCAATAAATGATGTTAGATATGCTTAATATGACTAGAAAAGGATCGATCAATCAATCACTCTCTGTCGATCTTATTACTAAGCTATTGCAGAATATTGGCAATGTTATCATGCATACAGTTTTGCAATGGAAACTCTGTCACTATATAACGGTAACATTTATTGTTTATGCAAGTCCCAAAACTCTGATTTCATTCCATTTTAGTTCTCTTTGATGCATATAATAATACATTTGCTCTGATTTTTTTTACATTTTATTTATCATGGATTGTTTTACAATACGGCTTGAGCCGCAGCATTAGAAAATGTTCCATATCGTACTGCTTTACGGAGAATTCATGAAAACGGAATCGTTAATCGTGTCTCAGCCCATGAAATAAAATTCTTCGAGGAACACAAGCGACAGAGAATTAATTACAGCCATTCGATGCTCAATGTTTTTAGAGAAGAAAATCTCCACAAAATTATTTTTACTGATGAAAAGACATTTATGAGTGACATAAAACATCATGTTAGATATGATCAAGAATACGTATTTAAAGATAGTTTGAGTGGTTATATTTCGGCCGGATTTTGGGAATGAATCAGCAATGCAGGACCAGGGGAAATTGTTGAAGTCGGTGGTCATTTGAATCAAGACTTCTACATGGAAATTCTCGATGAAGTGGCTTTTCCCTCCATTGAAGCACAATTCGGATCAATTGAAGATATTTATTTTATGCATGATAAATCAAGAGTTCTTAGTGCAAGAAGAGTGACCGAATATTTGGAATCAAGACATGTTAAAGTTTGAAGATATGAATTTGATTGAAAACATTTGGTCCATTATGGAACGTGATCGACCACAATTAATTGAAAGAACACACAGAGGTTTGAATGCTCACGTTTTCAATAGATGGGAGATTTTGAGAAATTGGTTAGGTATTTTGAATCAGTTTTAATAAATACGACCTCGAGAAATTTGATTAAAGAACAATTTCCATCAATTGTTAGGTTTACAAAAAAACATCATGTAATATTATAATGAATTTCTTTAAATCCTAATTATTATGAAGTGTGATCGATTAGAATGAGTGTGTTTCATTACTTCAATTCCATTTTCCAGATATATTCAATAATCTGTACAACTCGTTAGGCAATAGATACAGATACATAATAGAGCATGATGGAAATATCTACCACTCAATCGAACGACATGACATTTGAAATTATAAAACAATTTGTTTTTCATTTTATTTATGTTTTTCAACTCATTTTTAAATAACTCTTAGAATTCTATGGGTGAGATTGAGAGTAGAGTATGTTTTTTCTCCATTTAAATTTTTGAAAAGACGAGTATGTATTCTGATCGATTCGATTGCAGAAAATAAGAGTAAGTTTCACTCTACTTGAAAATAGTTAAATAAGAGTATGTATTTTGTATGTTTGGCGTACTTATAAAAACGAGTATGTTTCTTCGATTTGTGAATTAATTTTTTTTTTCTTGTAACAGGCACCCATAACCGATAACTAAAAATATTCGTTGTCGTGAGTCCGTTAACGTATGTAATACATAGCATGCGCAATTGAATATAGCGCGGAGCGTTTACATGTTTAAGATGTGATTTTTCAACTCGCTATTTGCATTCTAATTTTTTTTTCTCAAGTCACTGGTTATTACATTAACATACATTAATCATAGTTTATAGACCAAATGGTATACCGAATTTTTCAGTGTGTTTAGTCTTTAATCAGCCAGTGAACATTGTATTCGAAAGCGTATGTGAGAGGCTTGCAGGGCACAACTGCACCACAATCGAACGTTCGGCCCATAATTGGCTACACCTTTTTGCGGATTGAGGTATGAACGACAATCCAAGCGCTAAGGCGATTAATTAAAGTGATGTGCGTTAATCAATTGCTTCGTTATGCACAACACTGGACCAACAATTTTTAAAGTGCTTATCCGAGACACTCCGTGTGGTTCAAATATCGACTATCTATTCAATTCTTCTATCAATGAGTGCGTTCAATGAATAGAAAAGATTTTGAATACCAGTAGAATCGAACCCAAGCCTGGCGCGCTAACCAATAGTCTACAGCTGGGTTATATACAAAGGAAATGTAAGTCGAATAATTATAGTACATATAATATACGCAGCAAATAAAATAGATTCGTAGCAAAAAAAAACCATCCAAACGTTGCGAATTGACTGCATCACTCTGCAAATAATTCGAATAATTTACATAATGTTCGAATTTCAAAGTGAACACAAATATCGAACTGTCAAAGTATTTTCATAGCCAGAGAAATTTAGTATTTTGGCCAAGACATCAGGCATCTCGACACTCTTTTGAAGATATTCAAAAAAAATAGCACACTAATTGTAAAAAAGTATTTTTCATTTCATTATTTTACCTTAAACTTTACACCAAGCGCAAATGATTTGTTTATATTGTTTTTTGGTGTTCACATTGAAAATTTGACAGATGAGTTTGTTTCAAACATAAGTACGTAATTACGTATGACTATTGCAATATTTCGTAACTATACTATCAAATATTTGACAGATCTGCTGTATATTCGAATTATTTGCAATAAATTTGAACCGAATTGAAAATTTGGTGTGCATTTGGAAAATTCATTGAAATTTGAGGTATTTTAATGTATTTAATATTTATTTGTTTTGATAAATTCCCTTTGATAATACATAAGGAAAATTGAAAACATATTTTACTGTAATGTGGATAGATTTTTCAACAAAAACAATATCGGACAATCAAAATTATTGTTTGATTGTATTACTTGGAACTTCTGCTATAAATTAGAACAATTTATTGGGTATAATTTTCATTTAATACACTCGAACAGAACAAATATATCATATATTTCATTTTTTAGAAAAATGTCGTGTTTTGTTAGAATTTAATAATTAATTTTATGAAGTCGCATCATATTGTATTGAAATTGTATTGAATACTGTAGAGGAGCATTGAAACAACATTTTAGAGCATTTAAACGACATATTACATCAACTCTTCAATAAAAAAATTCCATTTTTGATACGAGTGTCGTGTTTTCTTGAATTTTCCGAAGCGAATCCATGGAACAATTTTGAAGCATTATAGGAAAATTTTTTAACCATAATCTAAACAATTTTTTTTATTGTATTATAACAATAGACCCTCTAGAATCTAATGCAGCCGATTAACAGCGAAAAATAGCTGACTCTGTTGTAGAATTGCTGTTAAACACATTATGGTCGAAAATCAGCTCTTTGGGCCATTTTTCAATGCCTAGGCTAATTTTTTGTACTAAATGACAATGTATGCTGATTGTTTTTGTTGGATTAGTTAGAATGATAATTCAAGAATAACATACTACATTTTCAGCTGTATCGACGAAGAAATGTAGATTTTTATAATGACATCAAATTTCACTTCAAATCTGCAAAATGCAGTGTATTCAAAATGTTTAAAAATCGTAAGAAAATTTGGTAGATTTAATAGCACATCGCTTCTATCTTTCACATGTGTATTGGCAGGGCACTATATAGCAGTTACTATATAGCACCGAATATTCAATGTTCAGAAAGTGTTTCAATTGAAAATGTGAACAAAATGAATGAAAAAATGTATTTTTTCAGCAATTTGGCACATTTAGACGCAAGAAATGTTTTAATTTCAATTGAAAATGTGAACAAAATGAATGAAAAAAAACATTTTTTCATTCATTTTGTTCAAAAATCTTATGTTTTGTGTAAAAATGAAAAATTATATTTAAAAACTTACATAGAAAATGTCGAAAAGAAATAACACTTCAGCCAAAAGACACTTAATAAAGATAACACTTTTAGTCAAAAAACACTTTTATTATATTTTCAAAAAATTTATGTTTTATTTTTTTTATTTATTTTTTTTATGTTCGAACTCGTTGAGTGATGCACAAAGAATGAACTAAAAATTGACTGCATTTAAAAATCTGCATGCAATTTTATTTTTCGGCAAAATCCCCTCTCTCACACACAGATATACAGTTAAAAAAAGTCATAAGCAACAAGTAGTCATTAGGCAAGAACTGTCACATAGCTCCACCTTTATTAAAACCACAAGCAATACCGTGTCTGTGTACAACATTGTGTTGTAGTATGAGTGAGAATGTATGGCAACAAGTCTGTAGTTTCAAAATATACACAACAATCATTAGTGGTGTTTCTTTTGCGACCAAATTCCAAAATCTATTTAATCTCAATTCTATTTAATGTGTCATTATCCGCCATTGATTAGCTAATTACACCTTTTAATTTTGCGTTCTTATCAATTCGAATCATTTTGATAATATTAAATTGAAAGTGTTTCAATATATAAACAGAACAACAATAAAGAAATTATTGTGTTGTTTGTGTGTGAATATTGAAACAAAAATTAATGCATAATGATTGATGCGTAAATGAAAATATGTCGCAGCAGAGATAGTCTGTATTGGTATTTGTTTATGATTTTTTTGTGATTTTAAACAATGCTTCAAAATTCCGACAATTTTTTATGCAATAGGTAACCATGCTATATCATCTATTGTTACAACCGAAAAATCGGACAAAAAAAACGAACAAACACCATTTTTTTATCCAGAAGAGTTGTAGTTTCTTTTGTTCGATTCAAGTTTCAGGTTATTATTTTGTTTTTCGAAGTAGTATGACAAGGCCGTGAAAATTTGTTACTAAAATATAGAAGAAATGGAGGAAACACGCGACATCAACAAAAAAGCAAACTAAACAAATATATATTTTATGTATGAAATAAAGAGAAGAAAAACCAGATGAATTCAGTAATAGTTTTTTGCTTTTAATTCTCCTTTTTATTCAATTCTTTCGAAAATATAAATACTTTTCATATTCGTATAATATATACTAAATCCATATCCAGATTGCACAGAGTCATTAGACACTTGAAAAATAAGAAGAGATATTGACGCCTGTCGACATCTTTGACAATATTATCAGCGGAATTCATTAATGAATTTAATCCACACTCAATTCCAAGAAATTCACAATATAAAATGAAAATATTATTTTTATTTTCGAATAAAAGCATTGAATGTAATCGGAAGAAAGGTAAGTGCGATCAAAAGATCTAAGAAAAATGAATTTATTTTTATGAAAAAAATTTAGTTTTCCTAAATTTTGAAGGGAACAATTTCAATTTCTTTTATTAAAAATATTATTCTAAAACATTGATGTTCCCAAAAAAAAATTGATTTTTTCACAATTCATTAATTTTATCTTTACTTCAAAAAATTACTCAATCGCTTAAATTAAATTATCAGCAAAGATTTGAATATTTGTGAAATTCGGTTCATACGTATTAATCATGATTGCAATGTTTGAAATTTCTTGGTGCGTTTTAACTGTGGCAGATTCCGAAAGAAGATAATCTGCAATCGCAATTAAATTATTTACATCGTTTCTTTTAAAACAATTAGGATCAACGTCATCTCTTTCGCAATGATTGGCAACTCTTTTGAAAATATAATATAATGCAGTTTTATCTTGTTCATCAACATCATTGATATCATCAACAAGTCGACGGCTTACAATGAATTTAATCAAACTTAAATTTTCCGCCAAAGCGGCCATATGCAATATATTTCGTTTAAGTGAGTCATTAGAAAGTATTTTTGGATTGGCACCATTTCTAATAAGCTCCTTAAATTTGTTCGTATCATTGATGGCAACTAAAAGTTCACTTGCCAGTCAGCTTTGATGGCCCAAAGTACAAATCCGGTGGAATTTCGGCTCATCCATGGATTTTCAGGATTTGGCCTGGCATCTATGGAAAAATGCATCTGAAATATAGAAAAAATCTAAATAAAAGAAAAAGGGAATAAATTAAATTAAAATATTCACAAGATATGTCACCATTTAATGCGGCGCACAATTTATCATTTGCATTGTCATGAAAATATTTCATATTATCTATCAATTCTGTATTTCTTTCAATAATTCTAAAAAATAAATAAATCTTTAATTACTAAATGAAACGCATTGAAACGGTGCATTTTCCTAGAAAATACCTTTCTTTCTTGATAAATGAAGTCATATTTGGGAAAATTGCCCGAGTTACAAGCACTTTACAATCCGATGCTGTAATTTTCTCAATTGTATCGAATGGTGAATCAAATCGATTTCTTTGCGTATATAAAATTGCCTCATACCAACCACGAATCACAAACCATGATAGAATCCAAAGTAGTAGTAATGTTCTTGCAAAATTACCAATAGTAAGACCATTTGCAATACGACGATTGGCTATAGAACTACCCAGCAGAGAAATCCACATATTCAATATTGGCGATCGATTCAAACGTCCTCCAATGTAGAAATGTCTCCATTTTCGTGTTAATTTTTTTGACAATAATATTATTGAAATTATTGTTAAAAACATTACTCCACATAGCAAAAGCCATAATTCAAATTTAAATGGTTCACTTAGAAGAGCTACGTTTAAAGTTTGGAGGTCTTCAACTTTGAATACAAAACCATAATAACCTCCTATGTACGGAATGCTCTCGACCAAAAATATTGATCGTTCTTTTGTCTGTTGATTCGTACCAATAGAAAAATTTACTTGACCAGTTAGAGCCATATTCAAATTTCCAATGCCAGTTCCATTCGTAAAAATTTTCCCACGATCAAGGGGAGATGTTGTATAAATCAGCGTAGAATTGATCGTCTTTGCAATATCCTGAACCATTATAATTTCAAAACCATCAGCTTTTAACGTTCCACTTTCATTGAGATGAATTGTAAATGGTAATGTAAGTGAAACAGCTACATATAAAGGACAACCATGGAAATTTCGCAATTTTTGCGGATAAAATTGTTGAAATGTTAGGTTTAAACTTTCAGTGTAATTGCTCAAAGTGAATGATGCCATTTTAAGATGGCCGAAAGTTTTGCAATCACTTTGATATGGTATAAACGTATATAAAAACCACAATTTATTTGCTTTTATCAAAATATGCGAATTTACCAAACCATTTCTCCATAATATCGCAAACATTTCATCCAGACTTCGTGTAATGTTTTGCACGTTTTGGGAAATAACGATGAGAAATTTTTGTGATAAATGAAATTGTTGTATGATCGAGTGTTTCATGATTTCTCTGAAAATAAAAAAGATGTTGTTTAATTTATTCATATATTTACATAATTTGTTGAAAAAAATCTTTGTATGTGTGCTTACCCTAAGGATTCATAATTTTCAATTAAAATCAAATTAATTTTGTGTTTTTCTTTTGGATTATATGTGTTTAGGTTATCGAGAATATTGTAGTTGTATGTTAGCAATACAGTTTCATTGAAAAAATTCAACAGAAAATCTTCTTGGAGGTAGTTTTGCTGCATTTTTAATGGTGAAATTAAAATTGATAAAAAATTTCTTCATTCTTGAAATATTTGATTAGTAGATTTTTGATTATCTTGCTTAAAATTACGCTTTCATCATTTTTCAATTCATTTCTTATAAATGTATCCTCTGAAAACCATGCAAAAGTGTAAGAAATCAAGTACAAAATAAAAATCGTGCATAAATGCATTGTAGATATTTAATTTTTTACACGTTTGTAATGC
>JAQOWM010000179.1:0-55399 GCA_029041755.1 Resseliella maxima | reverse complement strand
ATTATCATTCGTTTATTCATTTTCGTATGATCCAATTAACATATTCATTGGATCAAATCATTTTGACCATATGGTCACAACTTTGCAGAATTCCCTATTTGGATGATAAAATTACATTAAATGAGACAATAATAAAATAAATTAGCGGTTTTTGTGTGTATCGTGACAATCTTCGCGAACTATATGTGACTAATCCTTTCTGTGTTTTAACTTTCTTATTTTCTTATTTTCGATATACTTGTTGTCTAACGTTAGGCGTTTTTAAGGTCAAACTTTGTAATCCATCAACTTAATCAAACTTGTTTCTCAGCTTTGCTTATTTTTGTGTTAGCTTATTTGTTTTGAGACTTCAACATTCTGGCCCCTTAAAAATTCATTAATTTTTATTACATATTTTCCCCCCCTTTTTTTTTTTTTTATTATATATATTTTTTTTTTTTTTGCTTTTATTCTTCTTCTTTCATAGGAATTAATATACCAAGTTTGACTACTGGTCGTTTATATGTTCCGGTAGATGTTTTTATGATTACTGTCCGCACCAAGTTATCTGTTCCCGTAAGAACCTCTTGAACTCTTCCCATTTTCCATTTTAAGGGTGGTACGTTTTCTTCTTTAATTATTACCAAATCTCCAATTTTGATGTTTCTTTGTATTTTCAACCATTTTGATCTATTTATCAAAGTACCTAAATATTCTTTATGCCACCTTTCCCAAAAATGTTGAGTCATTTTTTGCAAATGTTCCCAACGGTTAAGACGATTTGTTGGTGATTCCTGATAATCCCTTTCATCTGGAAGTCTTATTAACGCTTCCCCTATTAAAAAATGTCCCGGAGTAATAGCATTGAGAGATGTTGGGTCATCTCCTAATGCATTCAATGGTCGTGAGTTTACACATGCTTCTACCTGACTTAAAATTGTAGCATATTCTTCAAAAGTTAATGCTGTTTCACCTATTATTCTAATCAAATGATATTTTGCAGATTTAACTGCTGCTTCATATATCCCACCCTGATGAGGAGCTCCTGGTGTCGTAAATGTCCAGGTTAAATCGAATTTCTCTTCTAATCTGTGAGCATTGTTTTGAATTTCTTCTAACACTGCCTTTAAATAATTGTTAGCTCCTACAAAATTTGTGCCATTATCTGATATGATTCGTGTAACTATTCCTCGTCTTGATATTAACCTGCGTAGTGCGGCAATGAAAGCCTGCGTACTTGCATCACTTACGAGTTCTAAATGAATCGCTCTTGTTACT
Organism: Resseliella maxima; assembly: GCA_029041755.1. Classification (NCBI taxonomy): domain Eukaryota; kingdom Metazoa; phylum Arthropoda; class Insecta; order Diptera; family Cecidomyiidae; genus Resseliella; species Resseliella maxima. Next base: position 54,142 of record JAQOWM010000179.1, on the reverse strand, counting down.
AGACAAACAAAAACTGCAATCCAAGCTTTTGTTATTTTTGGTAATCTCCCTAAATTAGATCTTATCAAGACTGGTCCCGCGTAATCAACTCCTATATTACTGAATGCTCGCTGTGGCATTGTTCTGTAGTTTGGTAATGATGCCATTAATTGTTCAGCAGTTTTCAATCTTAATCTGAAACAAATAGGACATTTCCCTAAGATTGTTTTGATTAATCTTCTCACTCCCACGATCCAAAACTTTTGGCGAATATATTGTAATGTAAGCTGATTCCCGCCATGTCCAGTTTTAGCATGAGCATCTCTGATTAATAATGAAGCCAGAGCTCCCCCCCGATCCAAAATTACCGGATATTGTTCGTCTTTGGTCAAATTTTGACTTCGAATTCGGCCGCTAATTCGAAGACATTGATCTTCTTTATCCCAAAAATTTACCAAACCCCGAAGTAATACTTAAATGTATTTCAAGGAAAAAAAACTTCATACAAAATATTCATATGATTAATATTTTGTGTGTTTTGCCTCCAAAAAGGTATTTCTATCTCTTTCATTATTACTTCGCATAAAAATTAACCCTGTAAAATTTCAGCTCGATACGATAACGGAAAAGTGACGCGCTTCGTCTCTAAAGTGTAATATGTTTTCAGCCAAACAAGTGCAGCAAAATGTCAAAGTGTTTACTACGCGCTTTTTATGTGCCCGTAACATTTCGCGCCAAACATGTTTGTGTTTATGTCAATCTGTCATGTTTGCTTCATACTGTTCGCAGTGATTGAGCCGAAATATTAATAAATTTAGAAAATTATGGAACAGTTTTATAGTTAAATTAAATGAAAAAATATTTTCGTTTCAATATATTGAAGAGATTATTGTTTGGTCTCATTAAACAATACAACTTACCTATTGTTAATGGTTTCTATGTATTTCGGTTTCATGAGTCAAATAACACAACGCGTTATGTCATTGGTTTTTATTTCATGAGTCGAATGTTAATGGATCCATTTAACCAAAATAAAAAATTTTCATCACAATAATTTGAATAATATTTTGATAATATTAGTTTGATAATAAAAGTGTTCAATTATCAGATAAAAACTTTGCAATGTCACTATCAAAATCAAAGTAAAAATTGAAAATGCGCGTCGAAAAAGGGTACCCGGGGTAACATTTATGTACACTCGTATGGAAAGCAGTAAGATTCACTCACGTACAGAAGAAATATTTTTTAAGCAATAAATCGCAAGAAATTCACTTTTAATAAATACGTATTTGTGTATATGACGATTTGTAAAAATTAATTCAATTATTATCTTTTTTTTGCTTTTTCTTTGTTTCGAATTTTAATATAACAATATTAATAGTTAATGAGAAGAATATATTTGTTCATATTATGAAACTGATGATTCTGACTCATGAAACTTCTATGTATGAAATTTAATCAAAATTTTTACATAATTTCGTGCTATTCTTATTACCGCGAGTCTTTAAATTTCCAAATGGTTCTGGAACCGAGCAGATTTTCATTTTATTTCAAATAATGAATTATCAAATATCATCAAATTTCATTACACTTTGGTTTAAGATTAAACTGAAAAATTTGTTCAGGTTATACTACGCATATTTGAACGCTTTTATCAGAATTCAAGTTGACATTTGTGTTTTGAGCACGTAGTGTGTTGTGTCACCACCAGTATCAAAACTACGGGATGCACTTGTTTGCAAAAGTTTTTTTTATATAGTTCACATCGTTTGTTCGTACCATAACTCTCATACATTTTTTTTTCATTTGTAAACATATGTTTTTATTTTTTTTCTGTTACTTTATGCAATAAATGTATATATTCTGAGGAATTCGGCAGCACTATAGAATAAGAAATAATTTTCAAATACAAAATTATTTCAGCGTTATTGCAAAAATTGTATCATTTAGTGTATAAAGTAGCACAAAACCATAAAAAATATATTTTCAAATGAAAAAAAGATGTTTGAGACACGGCACAAGGCCTGAACAATATGAAAAAAAATTGGCCGCCAAGATGGAATCAAGCACATGTGAGAGTGTGTATATTACCATGGTAAAATACATGCATGTATTTTACACGGCAAAATGAGAAAAACAATGAAAACATCGTTAATTTGTGGAAATTTTGAGTTTACTAATTGAATTGCGTTGAAAAACAGTCGATTCCCATGCAAAATGCACTACAGGTGCTGTACGCCCCGAACACGGAAAAACAGAGGGTTAAACTTTTTTTCGTGTTCTGATTGCCAACAAATCCAGTTTTCCGAAAAAAATGACCTCGATTTTTTTATCTAGTTTTCATTGTTATTTCAAGCTGAATTACTTTGTATGTAAGGAAGGATCCTAGAGAAGAATGATGGTTTTCATAATTTTTCCAGTATTCACTCTTCAAATTCTATAAGTACTACTACTTACTTATACTCTTATTTTTATGTGATTCGATCTTGAAATATTTTTTATTTCGATTCATCAAAATATTCAATGATCTATTATAAAAGATTCATAAAGAAAAATAACAATTTTTATTAAAATAAAATAAAGAGAAAATATTTAAAAAAATCCTAATCATTCTTCGTCACAATCATTATCAGATGATGATGCTTCACCAAAATAATTATCTAAAAATGCTTCTGGTTGATGCATTTGGTTTACATCTTTGATGTGCAAAAAAAACCATATGATGCACATGACGTGCGAACAGCAGCCAACCGTTCGAAGGCCGTTATAACACGTGCAGCAGTATGCAAGCACAACGTTTTCATTTTGACCGGCAGTATTAATTAAAACATAAGCATCATGTTTCTTATTACTACGAAAGCGAGATTTTATACGTGCCATTAACAAGTTAAGTTGCTTATCACCGGAAAAAAAATCACCAAAATATCACTCTCGCAAATATCATTAGGGCACGAAAATCGGCAAATTCGCATAGATTTGATTTCATATGCAATTGACAATTAGAGGCCGCCTGTCTGATTTGATATTTTCTAAGAGCAATCAGAATCAAATCTCTTTCTGTGGCAATCCTTGAAAATCATAAAAGCGATCGAATAGGGTCAGCAATCTTTGAAAGGCATAAATGACAGAGGATGTATTAATCCTTAATACATAACGAACTCGAACTGTCATGAGATGCCCACGAACCGAACTCAAACAGTTCGAGTTCGAAAAGTATCTTAAAATCATGTTCGTGTTCGGTTCGAGCAGTTCCAAACCAAAAATTTATGTTCGTGTTCGTTCGTGTTCGGTTCGAGTAGTTCGAAACCAAAAATTTATGTTCGTATTCGGTTCGGGAGGTTCAAAACCTAACATTTAAAAAGATACAAGATTTAAGTTTAGATTTGAATATTTGAAAGAACGAGGAAAAATGTACAAAAGCGAACTGAAAAAACTAATTCAACAAAAACTCATAAATGTATTTTTATACTTACTCAAAATCAAATCAGTAAAACTAAAAGTAAATATTGTAAATGATAGAAATTAGATATTGTGACGGTGAGAAAAATATTTCCGTATACTATTCTTTATCTGTATTTTACTTCACATCATTTTGAATATGTACAAACAATTTTGCAGAGAGAAAAAATATTTAAAAGAATCGACTAATAAGAGATACAACAAGGAAAATCAACGATAATTTTCACTTGAAGTAACATTATAATTCACTAGAGCAATTATTTTTGACTTTCTTGCTATCTTTACTGAATGAAACTCTCAAAAAGCCGATGATATGAACACAAAATGTGAGTGCTCGTTTTCTTTGTATGTTTCACCAATGTGTTTGAAGTTTGAGCTCTGTTTATCTTTACAATTCCAATTATGAATTGTACATCAACACAGAATTCAGAAATCAAACAAATGTGAATATATTGAATTTTCGATTTTTTACTTTTATACGATTCAAAAAAAAAAAAAAAAAAATCCGAAATTATTTTATTAATAACTCTAAATTGAGAATCTTTTACTCTTTTCTTTTCCATTATTTTTATAATTGTGTGAAGTTCAACCCATATCAGTTTTGTAATTCACAAATCAAACGTGAACAGATCGAGATCGAATATGTTCGCTCGAAAAAAAGTAATGAGTGTTCGTGTTCGGTTCGATTTGTTCGTAACAATAAAATGATGTTTGTGTTCGTTCGAAAATTCGAGCGAACTCGAACGAACACGAACAGTTCGAGTTCGTGAGCATCTCTAGTATATACTATATATGTGACGGGAAAGCCTAACATAATCAGCGAATGAAAGGATTGTTGAAAAACCAACATAGTTTCAGCAACAAACAATACAAACAATGTTGCTGCAATGGGATAACCATGACCCGTACTCGAAGTAATATCAATGAGATCCAAATCGCAATCATTAAGCTTGACTATCTGCATCCTATCATTCATATAAGATGTAATCCAATTCAAAAGCTGATAATTCAAACCCATAATCCTCAGTTTATGTACTAAAAGTTCAACATTTTACCGAGTCAAATGCTTTAGCAACATCAATATAAATTGCATCTGTTTGATTATATATGATGTCTTAGGTCATTCAAAGTCTGTGAAGTGAATTCCAATAAGTTAGTTATGGTAGATCTTCCCTTAACAAAACCATGCTGACTCGAATCAACTTAACTTCACATGCTTAATGTGAAAATTTGAATGTTTCGCCATTATTTAATCCAAAATTTTAGGAATTACATTTTGCAAGGCTACACCTCTGTAATTCTCAAACCATTCTTAAATAGTGGTTTTACAAAAGATGACTTCCAAACACTAGGAACATAACCCAATTCAAGTTTAATAAAATAGAAATTGTTATAATGAGAGTTTCAATACATTTTTTAATAAACAAATTTGATAATTTATCAGGACCAGAAATCAAATTATTTGGTAATTCATGTACATGTTGAAGAATTACATTCTTATCAATCATCAAATTTGGAATATTATGACACAAATTAATGATTCCATCAAGATTCCCAAGGCTACAAATGTCATTTGAACTCAAATTATGTTGAGTATATGCCGAAGCAAAAAATTTTTCAAATAAATTCGCAATATCACTGTTTTTGCTTGACTTCTGATCATTATAATGCATTTCATACGGAAAGTCGCTGGTAGTCTTTCTAATTGCATTCACAAACTTCAAAAACTACATTGGATCATCAACAATTTGCTTTTCCATGTTAACTCTGTAGTTATTGTATGCAATAAGAGAATATCTATTGTATTCCGTGCGAGAAATTTTAAAGTTTTGGTCATCCTCTTATGAATTGTGTCTCTTTTTACGCAATTTATTTAATCTATTTTTCAAAATTAATCATTTTCGAATCAAACCATTTTGGATGCCTAGAGACTTCTTCAGCCCAACATGAGTATCAATTACATCTTTAACACAAGAATGAAAATCACTCAAATCATCATCAAATGACTCATTAGACAATAACAATTCCCAATCGTAATTTGCATATCTAAAATCAAGATAAAAATGATAATCTGAGTTATACGTGTGATTATGACATCCATAAATGGAAATTTCAATGGATTTGTGATGCACCTCAGATCTTACCAAAAAAAATATCACTATTCAAGCAATATATCAAGTCTGGGTCACTTATCAAATCCACATTTTTCCATTATTATTTGAAGTTCCATTGATCTGTGACAAACCAACATCATGAAAAAAATCCAAAATAAATAATTCCTTCTTTGAACAAGCATTGATGGGATAGGAAATATTCGGACCATCAACGTCATTCGTGATCCACAACAAATCAGATAAATTGAAATCACCTGATATAATAATTGAATCTTTTTGGACTGATCTTGCTTTCAAAGTTTCAATAGCAACAACTACATTTTCGAAAATCTTAAATGGAGAATTAGGTCTAATATACAATTCAACCAAATGAAACTTTCGGAAGTTAGCAAACAGAAACAACTTCAGCGCCATCAAAAATTACCTGACCATTCAATGATTTGTGAGTAGCAATCAAAACACCACCCCCATAAGACTTTTTAATGCTTTTATCCCTTTGTGTAAGATCCGATCGATCGTAACGAAAAACATCATAGTCATAAGGAAAGATTATTGCTATTTATGGTGAAATCCATATGCGTCTCACATAACATATATATTTTAAATTCATTAATCAAAATATTCAATAAAAATTCCGGAATTTTTGTTTTCAAACCATTTACATTGCACGAGTAAATATAATTTGCAATCCTCTCATCGCTGGTATATATACCAGGTTAAAACATTTGAAATGGTACAGCATTTTGATAAATGCGCCATCCAAATTGAACTAAAATATTATTTCACGCTATTAATATTCATAGGTTCTGACCAGGGGTCCAAGGGGTCGGAATACCCCCTCCTGAGACGGTCGTTTTAAAATTACCCCTCGTGATTTTCTTACGATTTCAAAATTTGTTGACCTTTTTTTTTTTTTTTTGCTCTTGACCTTTTTTTTTTTTTTTTGCTCTTACGATTTCACAAAATAAAGAAAAGATTATAAAGATTCTTTTCATTTTCGAATACAAAGTCGACTCACAATTTATTATTAGTTATTATTTAATTTCATTATTATTACAACATCAAATATCAAAACTATTAAATAAATGATAGTTTTGGTAAAAGTTTCTTCATTGCATCCACTTTATCACTTAATGTTACTACTTTTACTCGACGTCCTTTAGGATCATCTGTTCGATAATGATGTACCTTTATAAATTCGTTTGCATATTTCGCAGCCGAGAATTTTTCTAAATCACCAACAGTATTTATCCTGATACGCATTATTTGATCCATGTGCTGCGACGTTAATTGTGTAGCTGAGGCTATTCGTGGTAATATGAATTCCGAAAAAAACGGTCAACAAATTTTAAAAAGATGAAATTACCCCCAACGATTTTCTGAAAAATTGGGAATTACCCCTCCCTTAAAATCTCAGCTCCAGAACCTATGTTAATATTGGCAGGTTTTAAAAATTGCTTCATTTTTTTGTATTTTATACGATTTGATCAACTTAAAATCATTTGAACACGTCGAACACTAACAGATAAATTGTTTTCAGTCTTTAATTGATTAGCAGACTTGAAACTGTTCGCCGCACTTCGAATTAAAAGCCGTTTTTGCGCCATTCATACGCTTGATGGCCGAACATGTGCTTGTTTTTACCATAATTTTCGAGATTTTTGAGGAAATTTCTCATAACTCTTTCATTTCGGATCACTTTCTTGGCAATCCGAACGTTTGACAACGAATGTATAATCTTTTAATCTGAAAATTTTGGCTTTTCCACTTCGGTTAATCGTTTGCCGTGTCCAATTGCTATTCGATTGATGTTTGATTGACAACTGCGTCACAAATATTGTGAAATTGCACTAAAACATGAAATGGATGCATAACGGTAAATCATGTTAACACAGAACGAAAAATATAAACAAAACTGTCAACTGTGCATGAAACAGTGAGCTCGGCTAAAATTAATTCGCACTTTTTGAGTGCAAAAAATCGTAAAAATAAAAAAAAATCGAAAAAAACAAATAATTTCGATTAAAAATTTTCGTAATGTACATATTTGTTAAGAGTTGATAATAAAAGTGACTGAAAACCAGAAATAAATCTTTCAATTTACTTGATTTTATTCAAAGAATGTGAGCTCGGCTAAAATTAGTTCGTGCACTGTATATACAACATATTTCTTTTTATTATAATTAAACATAGAAAATACTTTATTTATTTAGTTGCGCTTAAGGAATCCATGGGGTAATGATGCTGAATGGAATGGACCTTGGAGTGATAAATCACCAGAGTGGAGGTTTATTCCTGAAGATGTGAAACAGGATATTGGGTTGAATTTTGATTCTGATGGAGAATTCTGGATGAGTTTCCAAGATTGGATGAAATATTTTGATCGTGTTGAAATTTGTAACTTGAGTCCAGATTCTTTGAGCGAGGAACAAATGAGCGGAGGAAAAAAGAAATGGGAAATGTCCGTATTTGAAGGTGAATGGATCCAAGGTTCAACGGCTGGTGGTTGCCGTAATTTTTTGCAAACATTTTGGCAGAATCCACAGTAAGTCATAAGAATAGTTTAATTTTTTGCTACTGACCTAATATTATATACATATAATATACGTATATATACACTGCGCGAAATAATTTTACCGACACTCACATTTTTTAATATATCTTCACAAAATGAAAAGATTTCGGGTTTTTTTTTCATTTTTTTACAAGTTATTTAATAAAATATCACAAAAGCATTATCTAAAGAAAAATATATTTATATTTTTCTAACTTTGACGACACTTGACATTTCGAACGAGGCAAATGTTTTTTTCTCAAAAAACCCGGTTAATATTTGATCCATTTACTTTTGACATCATGTAATGCGATGATTCGCGCATACAGTGATTCAATTTTAGCCTGTAGGATGTTTCGCCAAGCATCGATGACCGCCGTTAATTCATTTTTGTTGTTGTATTGCCGGCCTTCTTTGTAGACTTTTCGTGCTAAAATTTACCAGATATTCTCGATGATGTTCATATCTGGTGATTTAGTCGGCCAATTGTCGAAAAGATTGATTCCACGCTGTTCGAAGTCCGCCAAATTTGACCTGGTCACATGAATTGGAGCGTTTTCCTGTTGAAATTGCCAGCCTAAACCACCGCATTAATAGTGCTGGGAAATGAGAGCCGACCATCTCCTGGTATTGATTGCGTTCATTCTGGTTGAATGACAGCGGCATCTTTTTCAAGTAGCCAATACCATCATAGAACCACCGCCAAACTGGCACCCAATGAAAATCTTTTCTTCGGTGAGTAAATCGTGCCAATAATAAGCAAAGCAATCATCCAAATTAAACTTTTTTTAATCGGAAAAAATGATTTTGGGCCATTGGTTCGTCCAATGAATGTGATCCAAAGCGAACTTCTTTCGACCCTCAATATTGGCTGGTGTCAACATTGGCTTATGCTTCATTTTCTTGTATTTTAGACGTTGTAAGCGGTTTAACATTTTTTGAACACGTCGAAAACCAACACAAAAATTGTTTTCAATCCTTAATTGCCGGGCAGACTTGAAGAGTTTTCGCAATTTTTGAGGAAATTTCCAACAACGTCTCTACCTCGACATGTTTCCAGTGCTATCTGACGATTTGACATTTTTGTATAGTCTTTTCATGTAGAAACTTTGGTCTTTTTGAGATTAGTTAATAGTTAATAGTTTACTGTGTCTTATTTTGGATCGAATAAATTTTGGTTGACAACTGCGTCACAACTATTTCGAAATTGAACCAATAGACGAAAAGATGCATAATGGAAAATTACATCAAAACAAATCGCTAAAATGTAAGCCACACTGTTTGTTTCGTTCGAAATGTCAAGTGTCGGTAAAATTAGTTTGCACTTGTTGGAAGCAAAAAATGGAAAAATCAAAAAAATGTACCATAAACAGAAATGTCTTTCAGATAATGTTTTTGTGATACTAATTTTACTAAAAAACTTGAACAATGAAAAAAAAAAATGGAAATCTTTTCATTTTCTGAATATATATTAAAAAATGTGAGTGTCGGTAAAATTAGTTCACGCAGTGTATATAGGGAACCGACAGGATACCGATGTTCGGAGCGAAAGGTTATTCTTGTTTGCTTGTCAGTGAAGAACTGAACTTTATTTCAATAAAACAATTTACCATACAATGTGGAGACGCACCGCAGTGCCGCCTCACGCATAATCTTATAAGCATATTGTCAAAGGTGTTACCACCTTTGAACATCCTCCCCCCCTGAACGGAGTGAGGTCACAATATAAAATTCAAAATATTTCTACAAATCAATACATAATTGCAAATCATTTCTTAAACTAAATCGTTTCTTTCTAACTCCGTTATCAACGTTTCGCACTGCTTGAGTTCTTCCTTCATTCGCTCGTGGACTGTATTCATTCGCTCATACAATGTGTTCTTAATCAATCGGTTGCTTCGTTCGGTAGTTGGTGTCTTCAACTTAACTGATCGCACTTAATTATCTGCTCCTGGATAAGTTTCAATTACTCGCGCAATAGGCCAAATGCCCGGTGGTGAATTATCAATTTTGAGAATGACTAAATCACCCACCTCAATATTACATTCTTTCTTATTCCATTTGTATCTGTTCTGTAATGTACTAAGATACTCTTTACGCCAAATATTCCAAAAATCCTGTTGGATTTTATCAAGAATTTTTTGTTGCTTGATTTTATTCATCGGTATATCGCTCAAATCTGTGGACAATGGTTGAATTGTTCGCTCGCCAATCACCGCATGTGCTGGTGTTAAGTAGTTTAAATCAGTCGGCTCATCTGATAATGGAACAAGTGGACGGCTGTTTAAAACTGCTGTTATTTTTGCAAATAACGTCTGATATCGCTCAAATGTAAGGATCTGGTTGCACAACAACCGCTTCATATGATGTTTCGCTGATTTGACAGCTAATTCCCACATTCCTCCGTGATGAGGCGCTCTCGGTGTTACAAATTTCCATTGAATTCCTTTACCATTCAACCAGTTGTTCATTTCTTCGGATTGCCAAGTCTTCCGAATATCGCACAATTCGTTATTCGCTCCAATAAAATTCTTAGCATTGTCGCTCAATAATGCTGCTGGCATTTGATAAATGGATGCCAATCGTGCCAAGGACCATAAAAATCGCTCTGTGGTCAAATTAGAAACACACTCAATGTGTACCATTCTCGTTGACATGTACACGAAAACTGCTGCATATCCTGTATCAATTGATTTACATCGCCCTTCATATCGTTTAACTTGAATCGGTCCAAAATAATCCACACCACAATATGCAAATGGTCGTGAATTTGTCAATCGCTCCTTTGGTAAATCGCTCATTAATTGGTTTCGCTCTGTTTTTGCATATCTCGTACAGTTAATACATCTTTTAACTATTGTTTTATTATTATTATTATTATTACTGCACCAAACAGCGTTTCTTCGCCAAAGGTGGTTTATTTAAATTATTTTAAAAGATTTACAATTAATTAACATAAAATAGTTGATTCAGTAATTGTATCGAATCAACAATCCGTTGCCAATCCTAACGATTTCGGAGCAAGTCTCTGTGATTGCTGAACTACAAAATGAATCAAAAAGAAACAAACAATTGTTGGTTAATCCATTGGTTTTTTAAACAATTCAATCAATCTTTTCTTAACTACTTCCGAGCTGATATTAAAGTCTATTACAAATTCATTCAACAATTTTTCATTATAATATTTGTTGAATGTCTTAATTGAAATATTCAAAGGCATATTCTTTTGATAGCTATGATTAACAAGATGAATTCTCAAGAATTCAATATTTCTGACAGAATGATATGGAATTCTAAATTGTATCTTTTCCAAAAGAGACTCTGAACATATTTCACCCTTGATCAGCTTCAGGATGAACATTATTTGAGCAACACTTCTGCGATTTTCCAAAGTAATCATTTGTAGTAGAAGCAATCTATGTTCATACTTCGGAAGATGAAATCCATCGCCCCATTTGAATCTTCTCAGAGCATACAGCAAAAATTGTTTTTGAACAGATTCAATTCGTTTCGACTGTCCTATATTGTGTGAATTCCATACCTGAGATCCATATTCTAAAATAGGAACAACGAAACTAAAAAATAATATTTTTATTGTATAAGGGTCATTAAATTCACGTGCAAAACGCTTAATCCAAGCCAGTCTTGATCTAGCTCTTGCTATCATGGATTCAATATGAGCTTTGAAATTAAGTTTCTCGTCCAAAATAACACCAAGATCCTTAATTTGATAAACTCTTTCAATTACAGAATCACCAATACTGTAATTAAAATCAGTCACATTACCAAAGCGATGAAATATTATCATTTTTGTTTTTTTAACATTCAATTTTAATAGATTTAATTCAAAAAAACTAACAACACTATTTAAACTCTCTTGAAGAGTATGACAGTCATCAATTGAATTTATGTGATGAGAAAGTCTAACATCATCTGCAAATGATAAAATCGTTGATTTTCCGCTGAATTTAGGAAGATCAGCGATAAACAATATAAATAGTGTTGCAGCAATGGGATAACCTTGACCCGTTCCTGAAGTAACAACAATTGGATCAGATTCACAGTCATTAATCTTTACAATTTGTTTTCTACCATTCATATAAGATGCAATCCAATTCAAAAGTTGACAATTCAAACCCATAATTTGCAACTTATATATTAAAACATCGATATTAACTGAATCGAATGCTTTAGCGACATCAATATAAATTGCATCCGTTTGATTATGAGGACTCAACTCATTCAAAGTTTGCGAGGTCAATTCTACCAAATTGGTGATTGTAGATCTTCCTTTCACAAAGCCATGCTGACTTGGATCAACTATTGTAACTGCGGCTTTTCTTGCTCCTATTATCCAATATTTCGTTCTAACATAATGCAACATTAATTGCAAATTTCCGTGAAGTGTCTCCTTATGAGCTTCTTCCAATAATCGTACAGTCATACTTGAACTTGCTGGTAGTATAATTGGGTATTTCTCGTCGTATGTGACATTCAAATTTGTCAACCGCCCTCGCACACGCATAATTCCATTTGAATCTACAAAGGGATTTAATCGTACCAAATTACTTGTTGATTTGATTTCATCTTTTCGCTCTAACGCTGCCAATTCTGCAATAAAACATTTCAATTGCGTATACTTTATCCAATAATTCGTCGCACAATTTAATTCATTTGTCGTTAATATTCCCAACGTTTGGGTTCCCTTTTGTCCCATCGTTTTTCCTTTCGTAACCTTCTTAAATAAATTCTTAAGCAATGGAATAGCTTTCATAACATAAGCTGTAACTCGCATTGTTTTCTTCATCACACTATATCGCTCTAATAAGGGTACCTCACTTATCGATAGCCATTGCTTCTGATTTACACTCATAATGCCTTTTGATACTGGACGATATTCGCTCTGCACTATATCTTGTTCATCCGTTGACATTTCTTGTGTTTCTTGTATTTTGTCTTCGACTCGTTCAAACATAAACTGCGGACCATTCCACCATAATTGATTTTCAATTAATTCGCTCGGCTTCAAACCTCTTGAAGCAATATCAGCTGGGTTCTGTTTCGTATGGACATAATTCCATCGCTCCCTTTCTGTTTTCTCTTGTATACTGCTTACTCTCTTTGCAACGTATGTCTTTAGTGTCGATGGACAACTTGCTATCCACGCGAGAGTAATCTTTGAATCTGAATAGCACTGGTATGGACCATATTCCAAATTACATTTCTTTCGCACATTTCTCATTAATTTCGCTAGTAAATTCGCCCCACATAACTCTAATCGAGGAATGCTCACCGTTTTAACTGGTGCCACCCTTGTTTTGGCTGCTAATAAATTGCCCCAAATTGAGTTGCTACTAGTACATCGCACATAAATTGCTGCCGAATATCCGATCTCGGATGCATCACAGAACCCGTAGAGACTAATCTCTCTCCCCTTTGTTGTTTGAATCCATCTGGGTACTTCTACTCTATTTATCGCACTTAGGTTCGTATAAAATGTCAACCATGCCTGTGACGTTTCTTTATCTAGTGGCTCATCCCATGTCACTTTCGACTTCCACAATTTCTGTAAAAAATGTTTCGCCCTAATTATAATTGGCGCTAAAAATCCACTTGGGTCGTAAATCTTAGCCACCGCGCTCGAAATTGTCCGTTTTGTAATCGGTTTCTCATTTTTCCAAGTCTTTTCTATCGAGAACTTGAACTGATCTCTCATTGGATCCCATTTTAAGCCCAAAATCGATGTTGAGACGAAGGTTATGTTAACTGTCATCGGCTTGGTATCTTTTTTTTAATTGTTCTATATTTATTAATTGATTTCTATTTTAAAATTGCTTGTTTTTTTGTGATTTTAACGAGTAAACAGATTTCGGTTAAATATCTACTATAATCAATTGAAGTTTGTTATTGATATCAAGTTTTCCGGTGTTATTTTACCTTTTAATATAAATTCAATCAAATTGTTGTTGTTAAAATTTGTTTTTGCGATATGCCAGATACGGTTTCACATAGTTGTCTTGATAATAAATGCCAAGGTTTAACTTATTGTGGCCTTTCTTTAAAATGCAAATTCTGCAAAAACCAAATATTTATTCAGTGCATGAGACAAAGAGAAGAAAAAGTGAAAGAGCTTCTTGAATTATTTGGATTAGCGAAAAAATTAGTAGACGGTACGTGGATTATTGTGAAACAAAGTTGTGATGGTGATGATAATTTGAAATTTTTCAAATATATTTTCAACGAAAATTAACCATTTGCAGTGTCTTGTGAGGTATGTGACTATAGAATGTTTGAAAAAAGGAAAAATGATATAGAATTGAATACTGATCAATTTCATGACACGTGCAGTGAAATAATTGATGATAAGAGCAGTACTAATATTGATCAATCTGAAAATCTTGATGTTTTGAACACGAATAATGTGATCAATAATTCTGAAATTCATGATGAATTGAATATTGATAGGATCGCAAAAGATTCTTTGTTATTCAAAGATTTATCATCTCGACTCAAGGTTTTGAAAAACTTGATTACTGTTCCAAAATCAATCAATGGAGTTTATTTGATTCATATCTCAAAGTTTAATTTTGGTACTAAGCCTGATGACGTGAAAAAACTCATCACTGAGAGAACTAAACTACATGAGAATTCTTTCTCAGTTGAGATGCTCAATTTTCACAAACGCAGTAAGAATGTAGGCAAATTTGTTTCCTGTAAAGTTTCAACGGTAACAGAGGAATGTTCCAGAATAATTTGTAATCCGGACTTATGGAAGCCTGATTTTTATGTTAAACCTTTTATCATAAAAAAAGGGAAAAATTCGATTAAAGAAAAAGTGAACAAATCTCATATGGTAAATAATAATAAAAATAAAAAATCGAATAAGAAGGAGGAAAATGTTCACAAAAAAGATTATTATGATCTTCGAAATAAGGTTGATAAATCCAAGCAAAATATTGATTCGCGCCAAAATAACCATCGTTTTAATTATATAAATTTAAATAAAAAACAAAATCAACATCATCAACAACAGCAACAACAGCAACAACAACAGCGACATCAGTCATCTCATTGGTCTCAACCTCATTATCATCGACAATTGTCACAAAATCAAAATCAATATCAACCTAATTTAAATGGTTATCCTATTATGAATAATGGTACTCATTATATACAACAACCTCATTATCATTGGCAATTGTCCCAAAATCATAATCAACATCAACATAATTTGAATGTTTATCCTTTTTGGTATCAACATTATCACCAACCATTCGCGAATCCCATTCAGTGCCATCAATTTATAAATCCAATGCAAATTTCTCCAAATATGCTGCCAATTCAAATGTATCATCCACTCTACCGTTATTGAATACTCAGTTTTCTCATATGAATGAGAAGAAAATTGATCAACATATTTTCGCTTGTAATGTGAATGGTTTAAAAACCAAGATTCCGGAATTCTACGCTAATATTTTAATTAATGATTTCATGATTTATCTCTTGTGTGAAACTCATTTGGATGATACCGTCAATAATATTGAAATTTTTCCGAAGTATTATGATGTTTTCCGATGTGATAGATCGACTTTCACCGAAAGAGACCAAAAAATTAAGAAAATACATGGTGGTGGTGTTTTGATAGCTACTCATAAATCGTTAAATGGGAGATTGGTTTTTGATGGTGATCTATTTGGTGTTGAATTTATCTGTGTTTCTAACATCAAACATAAAAGGTTTTATTTGGTTGAATTGTATATTAGACCAGATTCTCCATTTAAGATTTTTGAAAACATTGTTGATGTTTTGAAATGTTTGTTTGTGAAGGTTGGCAATGAAAATACAATAATAATTTCAGGTGATTTTAATCTTCCAAATTTATTATGGATCTCGAATGATGTTGATAATCCAAATGTTTCATATCCAATTAATGCTTGTTCAAGGAAAGAATTATTGATTCTGGATTCTTTTCATGATTTTGGTTTATGTCAGATTAATAAATTTTCAAATAACAATGGTAATATGTTGGATTTAATTTGGACGAATGATTCAGATTTGTTTAATTGTATTAAAAGTGATACTTGTTTGGTCAATATTGAGATCCATCACAATCCAATTGAAATTATTGTTATTGATTATAATTTAAAAATTAATAATGAGCTCAGTTATGGCACATATTTGGATTTTAGAAATGCTAATTATGATGTGATTAATGATTCACGTGATTCATTTGTTAAATTCATTCGTGAACAATATATATGAACATTGTACAGTATGCTCTGTGCTGTGACACAAATTGTATGCAATTGTGTTTAGTAATTGCTGCAGTGAATTATAAGTAACAACGGAGCAAAAAATATCTCAAAGCAAAATGTTCGACTCTGTGAGTTGAATTGTATTGCTTTGCTTTGTACTGCTTTGTTCCACATACACTTCGTTTGTGCGTATATTTCATCGTTCTGCTGTTTCATATTTCTATTTAATCTCTCTATTTTTCGTTTATTTTTTATTGTCTTTTTGAATATTCTTCACGCAGAGGTCACAATTTAAATTAATAGCACATCGATATATTTAAAAAAAATTGATTATATGAAAGTATATGAGAAATTATAATATATATTGTATTTTTTTTGTATAATTCAGCATTTACAAAAAAAAAGATACGTACTTCAAGTCCATCAATAAGCAATGAACAATCTAAAATACGAGCAATAAATTAATAAACTGAATTTGGTTTCGATTTGTTTCATTCTTTTTTATTTTTGATTTATTGGATTTTTCCGTTGTAATTTGACGAAGTTCGCCATGATTTAATTTTAAAAAGAAAAAATATATGTGTATGTGTATGCGTGTATGTATGTTTTTTGGAAATGCCGCACAATTTAAAAATTAAATGTCATTTGGAAATCTTATTAGGAAATGAATTTTACTTTATTTACACATCTTTATTAAATATATACTTACCAGTAGAAAAAAAAATAATAATGGCTTTTTAATCATTTAAATCAGTCATCATTCTACTAATTTTCTTAAATACATTTTATGTTGATTAAAAATTACATAAATATACGATTCAATTTTTACAATTCGTTTACATAAATTTAATTTTCAATATTAATTATTCTAATTATTCTTGATTTAATTCAGAGAAGAGAAGGAAAAAAAAAAACAACAACAATTGAAACATTTTTCATCTGAACTCACTGCTGAATGTAATAAACTTAACAAACAATTTTCAAAAAGAGAAATAATTACAAAAGAGATCACAAACTTTAAATAATTCAATAATATAAAAAATAGATCACAATTTGTTTGAAAAAAAAAAATTTTAGTGAAAAAAAAAAAAAAACACAATTATCGGAACATCATAAAAGCATTATCCAAATTCAGATGACTACGTTTTGGTATTTTGATTGTATCATGAATCTTTTTTAATTCATCTGCCTTTTTTTGTGATTTACCAAAAAAATGCCAAATATTCAATGATTCATCTCGGCCAGCTGTGGCAACTTTTGTCCCAGTTGGATCCCATAAAATGAAATAAACGGCATTTTTATGCGCTGATATATTGTCAACAATTCGATTCATTGATGCCATAACAAGTATATCGCTATGAGTAATGCCATTGATTTGATGCGAAAATGATACAATCAATTCAGCCGATAACGGATTAATTGACATGGCGCATAGCGTATACTGTGAATCAGTTCGACGATAATGTGTAATCGTTGTTTTTGTTTTCAAATCCAATAAATGTATCGATGCGGGTGATTTGTAGCCAATGAATAGATTTGTTTCAATCCATGGATGCCATGCAATATAATGTGCCTTCTTGTTGTTTAAATACATTTCATAGTTTTTATTATTTCGTAAAATCGTTAAGTTTCCCGCCAAATCCGTTATCGCAATAAATGTATTGTTTACTGAATATTTGATATTGCTTATTATTGCTTTATGACCATCATACCGATGTGTAGTTTCAAATGCTGGATATGTAACTACATACACTGTACCTAAAAAAAAAAAAAACAAAAAAAATAAGAATTTGTTAACATTTTCCATATTTTTTTTTTGTTTTTTTTTTTTTATAATTCAACGATGAAAAATACCTGTCGACATGCCGCAAATGATATGTTTTTTTGTTGATTCCCATTCAATCGATCGAATTGATTCTAATGGTTGCTCTTTAAGAAATTTACATGCGATTTTTGTATAAATTGACATTTTATTGCTAACATCCCAAATTTGAATCAATGAACTGGTTATACTATTTACACCCAATGCTAATTTCGTTCCATCTGGACTGTATTTTAGTGATTTAACAATTCTCATTTTGTACAGTACAGTTGATGTTTTTTTATTAGTCTTTTGGGGTGGACCCCATAATACTAAATATGAATAAAAACTGGCCGCAATCTGACCATCAATGCTCCAATCAATAATATTGTTACCTTATGGAGGGGGAAAACAACCAAAGTAAATAAAAATAAATATTCTAAATATGTATTGAATATATATATTCATAAAGGGTTCTCAGCCCATAGTTGTTACCATTGATATAATCATCAAAGCCAGGTATATCAAGCTTAGAATCATTGTATGCGAGTGGTTTTAAACGTGGCTTGCATGACCAATCTAATTCTTCAATTTTTTTACTTGGAACTTGTAATGCACATTTCGTTGGATTCATATTAAACGTACGAATGCAATCCGGCTGCGTAATCGTATCATTTGATTAAGATTTCAATAAAAGAAATTGATTCAATGCTATGTGTAAGATCAAAAATCACAAATAATATTAATGATGATTAAAAAAATCGCAAATTTCATGTCTTCTTATTATAAACAAAATTTCTTCAGTGCGATTAAGAATTTTATGTAAACAACATTATTTGAAACACGTTTTGTTATTGTGTTTGACAGCTGAGATTATAGTGTGTTCACTATACAAACCAACATGAAGTTGTTTCTCACGAAGCTGTCTGCTAGTATTGAAGCTTTTTTGTAATACACTATAGGCCCCCAGATGTCGCCTAATGCATCATAACATATTTATATAGCTGATTCGAAATTCCATAAAATCGCTCCTTTTTCTCGATTCTTTTGATAAGAAATGTTCGCTCAATCGAGAAATTCTGCCCAATTGTTTCTTTGATTCAATCGCTCAAGTATTTACTTAGTGTATTTACACTGTTGTTTCAAAATCAATTTAAATACTTTCAAAGTTGTTTCAAGGTGACCTTTGTCTTTGTGCAGACTCTTTCGTTACTTACGGTTTCACTTCGCTCAATTCAATAAAATCTCGAAAGCTGAACAAATTCCAAAAATTCGCTCTTTCTTTGAATAGAATACTGGATCTTTTTTCTTTTTACTTAATTTTAATTATTTAATTCAACTCATAGTCTAATCGGTTTGGGCTTCAGTGCCTTCATTCAAATGTGAAACCAAAAAAAAAATTCAATTAAATCGCTCAAAATGCAAAAATTGTAATTAAATTCGATCAAACAAAATTCTATTAGATTAAATTCGCTCAAATTCTTTGGCTTCAATGCCTTTTCAAAGTAAAATTTCAATCAAAAAAAATTTCAAAGTGTTGAAATGTAAAAATGGAAAGACAAAAAAAAATTAATTAATTTAATTTCGCTCAGCGTAATTTGATTTGCGACTGCTCGGTTTGATGTCTTGATTATGACTGCTTAAAATTCGCACAGCAATGAGTTGTGGTATCGGCCACATTTTCATGCTCCGGCTTGATTGCAAAGAACGGTACAATTTCGCTGATAAATCGCACAAACTTTGAGATAAATCGCCCAGAAAATGTCGTTTTTCAGAAGAAACGGTGAATTCCGTTGATAAATCGCACGAAATTGAGATAAATCGCACAAAATTTGAGATAAATCGCCCAGAAAATGTCGTTTTTCAGAAGAAACGGTGAATTCCGTTGATAAATCGCACACATTTTGAGATAAATCGCACAAAATTTGAGATAAATCGCCCAGAAAATGTCGTTTTTTAGCAAAAACGGTAAATTCCGTTGATGAATCGCACAAAATTGAGATAAATCGCACAAAATTTGAGATCCCAAAAAAAAATCGATGAAATTCGCTCAGTTGAATTGTTGTAGCAAGACGAGAAAAAAAACCGTTCTTGGTTGGCTCATGTGATTCGGCACAAAACGTTTTACATACGTTCAAAATGTTAGGTTATGTTCGCTCTAACCTCGAGTTTCATGAAAATCCAAACCAAAAAATCATGCGTTTTTTCTTTTAATGATGATTCGCTCAAAACAGAAAAAAAAAAAAAATCAATGTTCCAATGGTTTTCCTTCAATCGTTCTGAAATTTCAATCGCCCAATGCTTTAATACCGCTATTCGTCGGCTGGTGCGAATAATATAGTTGTTGTTGCTAACACCATGCGGTCAAATACTGACAGAGAAATGAAAAAATCGAAAAAAAATCAATTCGCACAAAATTCGCTCACAAAAATCACAATTTAACAATATTTCAATGTTCAAGCAAACATTTTCGCTCAAATGGATACGATGCATTCAAACTGGGGTAAATCAATCCAATTCTCGTTCAATCGCACACGTTGATATTGTTTTTCAGTCGCCGACAACGAGAAAAAAAATCACTTTTCCTTTTGATGGTTATTCGTTCAAAAAGAAAAAAAAAAGTAAATCCAATTCGGCCGCTAATTTATTAAAATAAATTTTTTCGCAAAAATTCGCTCTAAATTTTTCTAAATCAAATCGCACCAAATCTAATCAATTCGCACAAAAAATATCAAATCTTATTTGATTCACTCGTGTCTCGATAGACACTCAAGAATTGTTTCGCTTAAAATTCCATGCCCAATGGCTCGCTCAACTCAAATCGCACAAAAGAAAAAAAAAAAAAAAACACATTTGATTGGACCAAATGTTCGGAGTGAAAGGTTATTCTTGTTTGCTTGTCAGTGAAGAACTGAACTTTATTTCAATAAAACAATTTACCATACAATGTGGAGACGCACCGCAGTGCCGCCTCACGCATAATCTTATAAGCACATTGTCAAAGGTGTTACCACCTTTGAACAACCGACACACACATTTTTCGAAAAAAAAGTTATAAAATGCAACAGATTTCTATCATTTTAAATATAGCTGTGCTTTTTTTGGGATGCTATTATCATTTTAGTATCTTCATATCGATATTAACATTCTTTTGAGATGAACATCGAATTTCATTACTCAACTTGGTATGAGGATATTAACATACCATTTAAATACCAGTACTATTGTGACAGATAATTTGCATGATTTGTAATATATCCCTTGCAAAACATTTGATTCATGCCTGTTAGATTTAGCATTCAAAATCAACTTCTAGACCTCGTCAACCAAATCTACATTCAAATCCTAACGTATTTTCTAATTTTTAATTCTGTTTTCCCATTGATCCCTACACGACACACCCGATATCTCACGCAAAACTTTCATATCAGCCACATCCAAACCATGAATTAACTTGTTTGAGTTGACCCATCTCTCGCTACCATACGTGATAGTTGGTCTGAAGATTGACATATGAATGATCAACTTTGTCTCCTTGCTCAACTCACGCTTATTAAAAATGTGTGATCTGAGCAGCGCAACTACCTTATTACCATTCACTCATGTTCAAATTCTGGGGCGTAGCTAGGGAATTACTTATCTGAGGGTGCTCATATTTCACCCAGTGATAGCTGACCCCAAAAAAAGACATATTTTGAAATAAAAAAAAGGAGGGGTTTTTGGTACTTTTTGAAGTTATGGGGCAAAAACGTCAAAAATCGAAAAAAATCGCAAAAATTCAAATGTTGTCCGATTTCGAAGGAAATTTGTACATAGATAGAGTATAAAAAAAGGAGAATTTTGAGGAAAAAAACTGGTCAAAAAACTGGTCCGAACTGGTCCAAAAATGGTTTTCTAACAACGTTTTTGCCCCATAACTTCAAAAAGTTCCAACTAGGTCATCCGCATATGCAAGAGCAGAGATAATATTTCCCCCCAAAACTACGTTACACCTCAATTAGCTGACTCAATCAATTTGTCCATATAAATTATAAATAGAAGCGGTGATATTGTACAGCCCTGTCGGAGACCTTTTCGCACTTCAAACCATTCACTCAATTCACCATCTACTCTCACAGCGGGTTCACAATATTTATAAAAACTCTTAACCCCGAAGGGAACCATACACTCCGTATTCACTCAAAACTGACCACAAATTGGCTCTTGGTATACAATAATACGCTTTTCGCAAATCAACAAAACATAAACATATCCCTGTTTCTTTCATGGAATTTCTTCCTTCTTCAGTTGTCTGAAGCAAACAATTTGATCATGACATCCGCGCATTGGTCTGAAACACAATTGATTTTCATCCAGGAGCGATTCGACAATAGCAATGGTACGTTTTTCTAAAATTGCACTGTAAACTTTTCCGACAACACTCAATAGAGAAATTCCACGATAGTTGTTACAATCTCTGTTGCTACCCTTCTTATGGAGTGGTGAGATAACTGCAACCCCCCCCCCCCCACTCCTTCGGGACAACTGATGAATTCCACGCTAGATTGAACAACCGATGTAACCATCGAATCCCCACTGAGCCACTACAAATTAAATATTCATTCCTAATCTCATCCACTCCTGCCGCTTTACCCCAACTTAATTTCCTAACCACCAGCTCTATCTCACTTATGCTTATTTCCTCCGCTTCGATTTCACTCACACTTTCATTCGCGCTAACATTTAGATCCACTCCGTTTTCAACATTCAAAGTTCCTCAAAATATAATCTCCAACGTTTCAATACATTCTTTCTACCATCAGACACCTCATTCATTTCAATTCGCGTAAATTTTTCTTCTAATCTAGCTACATATTCATTCACTACACTTTCATTTTTTAATTAGCTTTCACTCTATTGGTTGTCTTCTGATTTTTACTCGCTACTCCTTTTGGAATACGAATTTTGCTTGCAACCAAGAAATGATCGGAATCAAGACCAAAACTTTTGTACACACGGGTATCTATGACTATTTTGCGCAAATTATCCTTAACGATCACGTAATCGAGAAGAGATTTCTGATTCTGGCCAGGATTTTCCCATAAATACAAGTGGATTTTCATATGTTTAAAAAATGAATTTGTTATTACTAAGTCTGAACTTTGGAAACAATCCAATAATACCATTTACTTCCATATCTTATCCAAAATTACCCAAAATATTTTGATTATCTATTGATCTTTACCAATGACTCGAACGAACTCACCAATAAGCCGCAAAATAATCCGAATAAAAAGATAAGAGATAATTTTTATTTAATCCGCGGACAAAAATTTGCATTATAGCTAGATTCATTGTATTTATAACCGATCGAAAAGTACCGTTTGAAAAGAATTGCTCTGTAATTGTATAAACTGTTTTGTTTACTAATTAAAAAATTAAATGAGAATTGGTTTAACATAGGTCAAGGTAAATGCAATTTTTTTTATTTAAACGTCCCATAAGCATAAATATAACAAAAACTTAACTTCCTGACAATCAAATTGAAAATGGTTCCTTGGTTTGAAGAAGACATGTTACGAAGTACTAGATTTTTTTTCCATTTTTTTTTTTTTTTGAATTAAGATAACAAAAACTCCATTGAAAATTACATAATAATTTTTAACAGACAATGAAAAATAACTGAAAATGCTTCAAATAGCAAAGTATATTCCGTTTGTCTTCCATCACTTCAGTAACGGAAAATTATCATATATATCAGGGCATATTATACCAGAAACTGGCAGCTCTGAATTAGGTATGGCAGCTCTGATTCCAAATCTTAGTAGTTCTGAAAATCGAAATACTATGAAGAAAACACAAAATCTTTATTACGAAATAACAAAAATACACACTCAAACTTAACAGATGAATACCAATAAAATACACACACATACAAAACAACTGTTTAAATGTAATACTGTACGGGTTAGAGCACAAAAATTTTTTCATTTCTTCTTTTCACTCTGTTCATGAAATTGTAGGATCTTCGCAATGCTAATTTTTGCGCATTGTAATGACAGCATTCATGCGACAACAGTTAAAACCTTGGAAGCATGGCCGCCCTAGATCAAGCGTGCATAAAATAAATTTATTCAATTCAGTAGTGGTATTTTTTTAAAAACCAATATGCTAAGTACACAGTAAATATATGGAAACTACAAGTGTCATTATTAAGTACTTTTCTTTGAAATAGTACGTAAGTTCTGTGAGTTAGTATTTGAGTACTAAAATTCTTTTAATGTATATACTGTATATGTCCACATTTTCAAACATAACCAAACAATTTTTTATAGATGTATATAGTACTCAAATACTAACTCATAGAACTTACGTACTATTTCAAAGAAAAGTACTTAATAATGACACTTGTAGTTTCAATATATTTACTGTGTATGAGTGCATAAAAAAAATTCAATTTCTTGAACGAATATTTTCAAAGTTCAAGTAAGTATTGTGATATACACTTAATTGTTGTGTTCGTAAACTAAATGTTCACTTCGTTTTTTAGAATGACTTCGTTTGAATTTAAAATTTTGAATGTTTACTGAATCATTAATCTTTTGTTAGGCTTCCAAGTTGGAAAATGCAACGAAAATAATAAATTTGTGATCCTAAGATTTGGAATCCTGATTTTAGTTTGAAAACTTTTATTATGGAAAAGAAAAAAATTCCATTAAATACGTAAGAACAAATCTCAAATAATTGGAACAAATCAGAAATCAAATATGAAAAAGAAAATTTCTCACAAAAGTGGTTTGTCTGAGCATCGAAACAATTTTGTCAAAAACAAACTAAGTTTTGAAAAAAACAATAATAACCGGAATAGTCGTGGTCATATTATTTCGAATCATAATCGTAATTATTTTGCTGATTCACGCCTGAAATTTCATAACTATGTTCGAAATGGTCATCGTTCAAAGACACGAAGTTCCATTTTTAATGTGTGACAGGTGGTTGTCGTGGAGATATAGCATTGATAGTCATATTACCCGACATCTGTCTGTTTTGAGTTCGAGGTGGAGACTCACCGTCTAACGCAGGGAATCTACCAGACTTCTTAGTGAAGTTGAAGATATTGTTTATATTATAACTATTTACAACTTCAGAAGGGTTCAGCTCCTCGTGTCCATAGATTGCACGTCGAAGGTCTGTTAACCCTTTGCATTTGCATAAGAAATGAATCGAAGTTTCGACATCTCTACCGCAAAATTCACAATCGGGGTCATCTCTTACTCGTATACGTTTCAGATACGCGTTTAGTCTTATGTGACCCGTAGGGATGCCAATTGCATAGCTCATTCTGAGTTTATTTAGAGTAAGCAAGTTGCTGGTAATCTTGGCGCTTGGTGAGTTTAAAAACTCTCGCGCTATCACGCAGCCGTTTTGGCCTCTTCAACATAATTTAATGCTGTTTTGTAGCCAATTGTTACAGTGAGCCCTACCCGTTTTATCCATTAATTTAAGAAACGGTTCAGGACCCTCCATTGTTGCAGAAGAGCCCGCTCTCGCTAGAAGCCTCGCTCTTATTAGATTTTCATTCTTCGGCGATTTCACTAGTGTGATCTCTCTTCTGTTTTGAATCTGTATTATAGTATCAATACAGTTTTGTAGTACAAAAGCAGAGATGCCCAATAACCGAACTCGAACAGTTCGAGTTCGAAAAATACCTTAAAATCATGTTCGTGTTCGTTCGTGTTCGGTTGCTGCCCAAATATCCGCAGTGTTCGGTATCGTTATTAGCATGAAACATGCCGTATCCGAAACCATTCTTATGGACAGCTGCTTCAGCGAACCAACTGTCGACTTGGTTGATTTCATTGTCACCGGTATGTCCTCTACCCCTAGGATTATACCATAGGGATAACCATAGGTTTGCTACTAATACCAGGACACTATCCAATTTGGCTGCTAGGCAACTCATAAAGTTAACCCAGTTAGTTCTTCTTGGATTACGGAAGAGTTTTTGTTCGGGTGCGGATACTGACAGTTTGAAATGAATCAATCTGTGATCCGAACAAGTTTCTTCGTTTGAGACATACCAATTGCTAATTTTGTCAATAATATTGCGACTAGCAAGGGTGATATCTAGGACTTCGGATCTATTACAAGTGACAAAAGTTGGTTCTGTACCTTTGTTTAAGATCTCTAGGTCCTTTGTGGCAATGAACTCAATGAGCTCTGTGTGGTGGTGTCTCCATTACAAAAGTGTGGTAGAATTGTAAGTGATACATCCATTGTAGCAAAAATGCAAGTTCTTGGTTTATCACCTTTATGGAGATAATGAACTGTATATTTTTGCTCAGGTGAAACCTTTATCTCGTTGCCGGTTATATAAGGTTCTTGTGCCAAAATTATTTGATGTTTATGTTTAACTGTTTGCGCCAAGTGCATGGAGCTATCAATCAAATTGGTAGCCTCTTTTGCGTGGTGCAAGTTAATCTGCTTGAACTCTATCTCCGTCTGATTTGCGACAATAATGTCGCGTCCAGAGAGTTGCGAGATGGAGTCAAGATTTTGGTGTTGGGAGGGCATCATTTTTCAATCATTTACTCCTCCATCGGTTGCCCAGTGTCAGCAGAATTCTGTTCTTGTTGAACAGACCCACTGCCTGAGGCCTCGTTGGATGCAGCAATGGATCCACTTGGTTCTTTGACCAGGGTGAAAACCGCTTTGCTTACACCGCAATAGAGTGAATCGGAGCGTTGTTACACTTCAACGGATTCTTGACCAACTCCAATAGTAAGAGTGGTTCCACCATTGATGTATTGGGAACGCATCACGGTCCAACTCTTTAGTGACGATTCCTCGATTTTGAGCCTCCAACAATTTAAAAATGTCGGTAGCAGGCTATTTGATTCCCCCTACCCATACGTTGAATTTGTATGGTTTGGGGAGATCACCAATTTTACGCCGTTCCACAACTTCCCCTTTTTCATAATGTCTGGTAGAGCATTTTCTAGCCAGACGAATGTTTGAGGAGTGGCGCTTCTAACACGCATGGCACCAAGGTGAGGTCTGACGTCGTCAAACTGTGGGAGATTTATGTTTTTCCCAATTTGTGCCATCATATGGTCTATGATTTGCGTGTTGAGTGTGTCGAACTTTTTTTGGTCCAACATTGTCATCGAGCCAGGTGGTCTCTGATCAATGATGAGCTTGCAGATCGGCTTTTTAGCTACATCTGCAAACGACTCACCATCTTTGCCAACCGTGTCTTTGACGTTAGAACCAGTACCAGTCGACTGTTGTGGTTTATTGACAACAGGTGGTTTTTTGGCTTTTGGATGGCTTTTTTTGGACCTGCTAGTACTTTTGGTTCCAATCAACTGCTCCTTTACAATAGCAGGTGGCACCTTGGTTCCGGCTTTTGTACCTACAGCGCCAGACAACTGCTCTTTAGGGGCAGGTGGCTCTGAGTACAACGGTCTGTTTTGCTCATCAATATTATGCAGTGCAGAACCAGGCGACGAACTGTTGTTCGGTGGTACCACATATTTGACAGCACCAGACGATCGAGTTATGGTCTCAGGTGTTGCTGTGTTCACACCCTTTTTCGATTGAGGGGCACTGGCACTGGGTGGTGTCCCACCCTGCTCGCGTTCGCGTTTCAGTGATGATGTTGGAGTTTGAATACTACCCTCTCCCTCTCTCTCGAGTCAGTGTTGTTTGGCAGCCTTCCGACGTTTGTTTGGTCGGGTGCGATTTTTCTTGCCCACCGGATTTGAATCAATCGCTACTGTATTTATCGGTACTGTGATATCGATATCTTTGGTAAAATTATTTACTTTTGCCTTCTTAGGCACGATACCAGATGCACAGACCGATTTTTCCGAAGAAGTCCCTGATTTAGTGGACCCTGGATCAGGTTTGGCTTCTGCTTCGGTGTTGCCCGAAGGTCCCACCTCCACGTTCATCTTGCCCTCACCATTATCCACCACCTCAAGGAGTCTTTCTTCGTCTGAAATTGGCGGAATTACTTCCTCAAAGTTCATTTTTTCTACGTTTTCCGTTGACATGTCTGAAAAAACAAAAATGTAGAAAGAATTTTGCAAGGCAGATTCATTTATTAAGAATTAAAATTGAGTAGTGTTGCACAAAAATAAAAATAAATGAGTGGCATGTATGGATGCCACTAAAAAGTAGGCGAAAATTTGAACCGATGGGGCATTTTTGTAAGAACAATTGAGATAAAACACGATTTA
Organism: Resseliella maxima; assembly: GCA_029041755.1. NCBI lineage: Eukaryota > Metazoa > Arthropoda > Insecta > Diptera > Cecidomyiidae > Resseliella > Resseliella maxima. Next base: position 25,757 of record JAQOWM010000179.1, on the reverse strand, counting down.
ATGCAAGAGTTGATCAGCATCCGCGAATTATACACGAGTCTCAAAAAAAAAACCGCAAAAGTGGCGAAAATGGTCGAGTTTGTCGCTAAAATACACGGTCAAAGAAAAAAAAAAGAAAAAATAGAAAGAAAAGAAAATCCGTAAAGTAGACGAGTTAAAGTAAAACTATAAATCATTTAAATGCGGAGAAAATATCCCCAAACTCCCCTATAACCCGTGTATTTTATGACCGAATTGTGAAAAGTGCATAAATTAACAAGAGAACCGTAGAAAGGACCCCCAAGTTATGCTACTTACAAACCTCTGTATGTAAGCGCAAGAAAGTGAGTGAAATTCCGGTTAAACCCCTACAAGTATGCAAAACCACAATTACATCGAAACCCATATGCCGATAGCTTAAAGTTTATCGAATATTCAAACCAAAAAACTGAGCAACAAGTGTTGGTACATGTGCTAAACTCGGCAAAAGCTACCAAAAACAACACAGTAATTGCCGTAATTCATTCGATCAGGTTGCCGCAAACAATAAAAACTGCACTATAAAAATGTGAGATTTCACTGCACTACACCAAAATGAGGTTAGGTTATTTTCAACACAACCGTATGAAACAGATATGAAAACGGCAAAATTTAAACAATTTTAAGTCAACCAAACTAGAAAAACAAATTATTTTACACGATTTTGTTTTATTATGATCGTAAGATGATTTTGGTAAAAATGTTTACAATTTAAATCGATGGAATTTATGAAAATTTTGGAAATTTTAATTTATTTGCACGAGCGAAACAAAAAGTGCGACTTGTCAGCTGTCAAACTATTCTCCTTTATTCATTACTATTACGCGTGTATTCATGACGAATTAAGATTGAAATCTAGGTGATATTTCAAATTTACGACGGAATTTGGGTTAGGTTAACTGTCATTGCATTGACATCATTTTAATTTAGCTCCGATTTTTATTTAATTTATTTAAATTAAATTTGATTTTTATTTAATAATCTTGTCTGGAAAGTTTGATTGAGTTTATTATTTAATTTAAATAATTGAAGTTTATCCATTTGATTAAGTTTTTCTAAGTGAAATTTCATTTTTTTACTTATTTGCTGTGTCATTGGATTTGTTGTGGTAGAATGTCAGTGCTACATTATTGTGCAAGGGTCTTATGCTGGTCTCTCACTTAAATGCAAATTTTGCAAAAATCCAATTTTCATTCAATGTATGAGACAAAGAGAGGAAACAGTTAAAGACTTGCTACAATATTTTGATTTGGCAAAGAAACAAGAAGATGATTCATGGATAATTATAATACCGAATGATGGAAATGATATGAATCTGCAGTTCTTCAACTACATATTTAGTGAAAAATCACCATGAAGTTTGTGATCATAAAATGCCCAATAAAAGTGATTCACAGTTAAATGAGGAGCAATTTCATGATACGTGTAGTGAATTAATTGGTGTTTCTGCTGCTGATCTTGATAATTCAAATATTAATAAGTCTATGATTGGTGCTAATTTTATTGATGATGAAAATGTTGATAGTTCATTGCTGTTTGAAAATTTGGCTTCATGATTAAAGGTTTTGAAAAACATGAATGTTATGCCTGAACCGATTGATGGGGTTTACTCTATTCATATTTCAAGGTTCAATCATGGTATAAAGCCAAATTAATTACTGAAAAGTCCAAACAACTCGAGAGTACCTTTTCTAATCAAATTCTCAATTACCATAAACGAAGTAAGAATGTGGACAAATTTGTTTCTTGTAAAGTTTCTACTTTGTCAAAAGAATGTTTCAAGAAAATTTGTGATCCTGTTATTTGGGGTCCTGATTACTTGGTGAAACCATTTACAAAGAAAAAATTCAAGAAGAATTCAATGGATGAAGAAGTGAAATATCAAAAGAAAACTGTTAACAAAAATAACAACAACAACTTCAATGGTAACAAAAACAAAATCAAAAATAAAACTAATATCAACCGAAAAAACAACCATGATATGAAAAGTAACAGTAACACCAAAGTCAAAAATGATAAATTGTTTAACGGAAATAATCCTTCTGCTTGTCAAAATATGTGTGATAAAACCAAACGAAATGTTGGAAAATATCATAATAACCCTGAACGGATCATTTTGTTAATTCTCATTGTAAATTTTATAACAATGTTCGAAATAACAAAAATGATGATCGTTTTAACAATAATGATGTAAATAATGTTCATATACATCATCATAAACAACGTCAGCAACAACAACAATCATCTCAAAGATTTCAACAGCCTGTTAATTGGCGGCGCTCACATCATCTAAGACAGCCTCAATATATCCAACATTTATCACAAAGTCAATCACAACCAAATTTGAAAGGATATCCTTTTTGGAATCAACGTTATCACCATCCATTCTCAAACCCTGCTCAGTATCATCAATTTATGAATCAGGCTCAATTTTTCTCGAATATGATGCCATTCCAGATGTATCAACCGTTTTACCGTTATTGAATGCACCTGTTACTCATGTGAAAGATGTGAAGTTTAACCATCACATTTTCTCATGTAATGTCAATGGTTTGAAATCTAAGATTCCTGAATTTTATGCGAGTATCTTGATAAACAATTTCAAAATTTATTTGTTATGTGAGACTCATTTGGATAGTACCATCAATAATGTTGAAATTTTCCCAAATACTTATGACGTATTTCGATGTGATAGATCAATTCTTACCGAGAGAGATCAAACTTTTAAGAAAGTTCGTGGATGTGGTGTTTTGATAGCCACTTATAAATCATTGAATGGAAAATTAGTATTTGATGGAGAGTTATATGGTGCTGAAATTGTTTGCGTTTGTGTTAACATTGAACATAGGAAGTTTCATTTGGTTGAATTGTATATTAGATCTGATTCCCCATTTGAAATGTTTGAAAATATTGTTAATGCTTTAAAACTTTTATTCGAGAAAGACAATTATGAAGATTCAATTTTAATATCGGGTGACTTTAATCTTCCGAATCTTTTATGGATCTCGAATGATGTTGACAATCCACATATTTCGTATCCAATTAACGCGTGCTCCAGAAAGGAGTTACTGATGTTGGATTCCTTTCATGATTTTGGTTTATCTCAAATTAATCGTTTTTCGAATAACAATGGTAATATGTTGGATTTAATTTGGACAAATGATCCTGATCTGTTTTTTTGCTTGGAAAGTGAAACCAATTTGGTCAACACTGAGATCCATCATAATCCTATTGAAATTGTTATTTCTAATTGTAATTTGAATATCGAAGGTGAACTTGGTCATAGCTCATATTTGGATTTTAGAAATGCAAACTATGATGCAATAAATGGTTGTTTTTCTGATATTGATTGGAATTCATTGTTTTCTGATGATTCTTTGGATTGCAATTTGCTGAATTTTTATTCTTGTGTTAATAGTATCATTAATACTCATGTAATTTTGAAAAGTAAAAGAATATCAAATCATCCGAAATGGTTTGACTCACATTTAATTAACTTAAAGAACCGTGTGAACAAATTGTTAAAAAAAAGACATGATTCAATAGATGATGATAATAATTTCAAAAAAGCTCGAGCGGAATATAAATGTTATTCTCGTATTTCCTACAACAATTACAAATTAGAATTGGAGAAACTTATAGCTAGTGATCCAATGGAATTTTTCAAGCATGTAAATGTGATTAGGAAAACGGTCAATGAATTACCTAATGAAATGCATTATAATAGTCGGAAGACATTCAATGGTATTGATAAAGCTAATCTATTTGCTGAATTTTTTGGTTCCGCTTATACTAAATATGATTCACAACCAATTGAAATCTCCAATGTTGATAACTTTAAAGTAATTGAAAATTTGTGTCAAAATATTCCACATATTAATATTGATGAGAATATTATTTTGAAGCAAGTTTTGGAATTGCCGAATAATTTAATTTCTGGTCCTGATGGTTTATCAAATTTGTTTGTTAAAAAATGCGTTAACACATTAATTAAACCAATTACAATGTTATTGAAGAAATCACTTAGAATTTCTCATGTTCCAAATTTGTGGAAGACTTCCTATGTAAAGCCAATTTATAAAAGTGGTTCAAGGAATGATATTGAAAATTATAGGGGTGTTGCCTTACAAAATGTGATTCCTAAACTGTTGGATTCAATAATTGCCAATCACCTTAATTTTCATTTAAAGATTTTAATTGATTCCAGCCAACATGGTTTTGTGAGAGGAAGATCGACTGTTACTAATTTGGTTGAATTCACTTCTCAAACATTGAGTGAATTAAAGCTCCACAATCAAAATGATGCAGTCTATATTGATGTTGCTAAGGCTTTTGATTCTGTGAGTGTTGATCTTCTGATAAACAAATTGAACATCATGGGTCTGAATGAGTATTCAGTAGTAATTGAAAAAGTTAAATTAAAAGTTGAGTAACTTTTGGGTTGGATTGAGTCATATATGAGTGATAGAAAACAAATTGATAAAATCAATGACATTTTATCATTGTAATAAATGTAAACTTCGTTTACAAATTGAATCTCGTGAAATCCAAAAACTATTCACACTGTTTTAATTAACGAATCGTAAATCATTCAATCCAATCATTGTCTCATCAGGTACGGGTCAGGGAACATTATTTATATTGTTTGTGTTAGATCTTCCTTACTTTTGTGGAAATTCATCTATTCTCTCATTTGCAGATGATGTAAGGCTTTCTCACCACATAAATTCTATTGATGATTGGTTTATTTTTCAAGAAGATAAGACAATGTGGTAAAGTATTTTGAAAGAAATCACTTGGAATAAAATGTTAAGAAGACTAAAATGATGATATTCCATCGCTTTGGAGATGTTATCGATCACAATTACACCATTAATGATTCAATAATTGAAAGAGTCGAACCAATTAAGGATCTTTTTTTTTTTTTATTATTATTATTATTACTGCACCAAACAGCGTTTCTTCGCCAAAGGTGGTTTATTTAAATGATTTTTAAAAATATTTACAACTGATTTACATGAAATAGTTGATTCAATAATTGTATCGAATCAACAATCCATTGCCAATCCTAATGATTTCGGAGCAAGTCTCTGTGATTGCTGAACTACAAAAATGAATCGAAATGAGACAAACAATTATTGGTTAATCTATCGGTTTCATAAATAAGTCATTCAATCTTTTCTTAACTACTTCCGAACTGACATTAAAGTCTATTACAAATTCATTCAACATTTTATCATTATAGTACTTGTTAAAAGTTTCAATTAAAATATTCAAGGGCATATGTTTTTGATAGCCATGATTAACAGATTGAATTCTTAAAAATTCAATATTTCTGACAGAATGATATGGAATTCTGAATTGAATTTTTTCCAAAAGAACATCCGAACAAATTTCACCCTTGATCAGCTTTAGGATGAACATTATTTGAGCAATACTCCTGCGATTTTCTAAAGAAATCATTCGTAACAGCAGCAGTCTATTTTCATACTTTGGGAGGTGAAATCCATTATTCCATTTGAATCTTCTTAAAGCATACAGCAAAAATTGCTTCTGAACAGACTCAATTCGTTTTGCCTGTCCCAAGCTGTGAGTGTTCCAAACCTGAGAACCATATTCTAAAATAGGAATAACGAAACTGAAAAATAAAATTTTAATTGTATATGGATCATTAAAATCTTTAGCAAAACGTTTGATCCAGGCCAGTCTTGATCTTGCCTTCGCTATCACTGATTCAACATGGGCCTTGAAATTAAGTTTTCCGTCCAATATCACACCAAGATCCTTAATTTGATCAACTCTTTCAATTTTTGAATCACCAATCGAATAATTGAATTCAATCGCATTACCAAAGCGTTGAAAAATCATTAATTTCGTCTTTTTAACATTCAATTTCAACTGATTCAAATTAAAATAACTAACTATATTGTTCAAACTCTTTTGGAGAGTTAAACAATCATCAATTGAAGCAATATTGTGGGAAAGTCTAACATCATCTGCAAATGAAAGAATTGATGAGTCACCACTGTATTTTGGTAAATCAATGATAAACAAAATAAACAAGGTTGCAGCAATGGGATAACCTTGACCCGTACCCGAAAACACCTCAATAGGATCTGATTCACAATCATTTACTTTGATAATTTGTTTCCTACCATTCATATAAGAATTTATCCAATTTAAAAGTTGTGAATTCAATCCCATGATATTTAATTTATGTATCAAAAGTTCAACATTTACAGAATCAAATGCTTTAGCCACATCAATGTAAATTGCATCTGTTTGATTATGTGGCTTTAGTTCATTCAACGTCTGAGAAGTAAATTCAACCAAATTCGTAATAGTTGATCTTCCCTTTACAAAACCATGTTGACTCACATCAACCATGTTCTTAATATGAAAATTCAAGTGTGTCGCAATAATTGAATCCAAAATCTTTGGAATCACATTTTGTAGAGCAACACCCCTGTAATTCTCAATATCATTCTTTGAACCACTTTTAAATATAGGTTTAACGAAAGATGATTTCCATAAATTAGGAACATAACCAGATTTGAGCGATTTGTCTAACAAAATAGAAATTGGTTTACTCAAGGTACCAATACATTTTTTAATAAACAAATTAGGTAAACGATCAGGACCAGAAATCAAATTATTAGGAATTTCAAGAATTTTTTGAATAATATCTGCTTCATCAATAATCAATTTGGGAATATTTTGACATAAATTCACAATAGCTTCAAAACTTCCGAAGTTACATATATCTGATAAATTTAAATTGTGTCGAGTATATGCAGAAGCGAAAAATTCACCAAAAAGATTTGCAATTTCTGTATCTTTACAAGATTTTCGATCATTGTAATGCATTTCATTCGGAAAGTCATTGGTAGTCTTCCTAATTGCATTAACATACTTGAAAAATTCCATTGGATCATCGACAATCAATTCCTCCATTTTCATCTTATAGTTATTATAAGCAATTCGAGAATATCTATTATATTCCGTACGAGCAATTTTAAAACAATTGTCATCTTCCAATGAATTATGCCTTTTTTTACGCAATTTATTCAATTTATTCTTTAAATTAATCATAATTGAGTCAAACCACTTAGGATGAGTAGAAACAATTCTTTTCTTTAACTTAATATGAGAGTCAATTGCGTTATTGACACAAGAATAAAAATTGTTCAAATTAATATCAAGTGAGTTATCAGATAATAACAAATCCCAATTAATATTGTTGAAACAGTCATTTATGATATCATAATCAGCATTTCTAAAATCAAGAAAAAAACAATGATTGAAATTATTGATATCATTTTGGCTTCCATAAATGACAATCTCAATGGGTTTGTGATGGATTTCAGATTTCACCAAGTAAATATCACTATTTAGGCAATATAACAAGTCTGGGTCATTTGTCCAGATCAAATCCAACATCTTACCATTATCATTTGAAAAACCATTAACTTGTGATAAACCAAACTCATGAAAAGAATCCAAAATAAATAACTCCTTCCTCGAACACGCATTAATAGGATAGAAAATGTTCGGATTATCAATGTCATTCGAAATCCACAATAGATCAGGTAAATTGAAATCACCCGATACAATAATTGAATCTTTGCGAATTGATTTCGATAATAAGAAATTCATTGCATTAACAATATTCTCAAAAACTTTAAATGGTGAATTAGGTCTGATATACAATTCAACCAAATAAAACTTTCGGAATTTAATGTTAATACTCACACAAACAACCTCAACACCATACAATTCACCGTCAAATATTAACTGACCATTCAAAGATTTGTGAGTGGCAATCAAAACACCACCACCATTGGTCTTCTTAATAGTTTGATCTCTCTCAGTAAGGTTGGTTCGATCACACCGAAATACATCAAAATTATTTGGAAAAATTTCATTGTTATTAATGGTGCAATCCAAATGCGTTTCACAAAGCAAATATATTTTGAAATCATTAATCAGTATATTTGAAAAAAATTCTGGTAATTTAGTCCTTAATCCATTAATATTGCACGAGTATATATAGTTCATCATATCAACATCATTGCAATGATCATTCAATAATGGAAAATGGGCTGGTACATTTGATAGGGTTGAAAATTTTGATGAAACCGTGTCGGATTCACATATTGTTGATACTGTGGTTGGTTCATGAAAGGTACTGGATACACTTGATTCCAAAAAGGAAAACCGTTCCAATTAAGTTGTTGTTGGTTTTGATTGAATTGCTGTTGAGGTTGAAACGGTTGTTGATTTCTTTGGTTCTCACTATGCTGATTATTATTTTGACGTGACTGGTGATTCAAATGCCCATTATTCCGGTTATTATTAGATCCTGAATGATAATTATTGAATCTCTGATTACCATAATTAAATCTCCTTTGAAAATTAACAAAGTAATTCCGTTTTTGATCAAAAACCGTTCGAGAATTACGATAATTATTATTACTGTTGTTGTTGCTGTTGTTTTTGTTGTTGTTGATGTTATTGTTTCCATTATTATTTATTTTTCTAAATTTTCCGTTATTTTTCTTATTTTGTTCTTTAGTTTGCATTTTGACAGCTGGAGGAACAACTGTTTTTACTCTTTGCTGATCAAAAGCAGCAATGACATGTTCCGGCTTCCAAAAAGTACCATTCAAAATAGAGCTACAATTAGTTTCTGAAAATGTGCTTATTTTGAAAGACACAAATTTTTTCTTTCTATATCTCTTGCGTGACATTACTTCGACTGAGAATGAATCAGATTTCATTTTAGTATTCTCAACGATAAGCGAAATGACATCAATCGGTTTCGTTTTCACATCAAAACCAGAAACAAAAAGTGAAAAAATACCACCAATTGGAGACGGAATAATTTTTGGAATAATTTTTGGACGAATAGCCCTTTCAATTCTGCTCACTAAATTCGGAGTGAAAACTTCAGAATTATCATCATTTGTGGTTTCTTGAATCCGATCATTTTCTAATTCATTCTGAATATTTACTTTCGAAGTGCTCGGACTATTTATTTCACTTGAATGGTTTGTTTTCACTGTCAACTGAGTTTTGAGTTTAATAATTTCCTTTTTTAAATGGTCAATTTCACTCTTCATATCATCAATTTTATCCTGTTCAATTACTTTCAAATCACCATTCGCTATTTTAAATGATTGAGCCTTACATAAATCACAAGTGACAGCATATGGTGAATCATTTGAAAAAATTTTATGGAAAATTGGCAATGTAATATTTAGAATCTCAGGAATTGCTTTACAAGATTCTCCATCCATGATACCCATTTGCGTCAGTAAATATTTTGTTTCCAGACCATAATGTTTGTAAAGACAATTCACATATCTCTTTTTCTTGCAAAGATAGCAAATTACATGCAAGCCATTCAGTCTTTCACTGGTACATTTCTCCTTTACACAACAATGCATACTGAACAACAACAAATCAACAGACTTAATAAAAAAAAAAAATCAAAACCAAAAAACTCTTTGAGAATTATAATTAAACTAAAAACTTCAATTAATTAAAATTAATCACAAACTTAGAAATACGTTTCCAGTTAAAAAAAAATAAAAAAAGTATTCTAAATTAATTAATTTCAATAAAAAACCGGAGTAAAATTGAAAGTGGTATTAATTAGTTGACAGTTAACATAACCTCTTGGTGTGATTTTGGATGAGAAACTTAATTTCAAAGCTCATATTGAATTCATGATAGCAAAAGCTAAATCAAGACTTGCTTGGATCAAACGTTTTGCTAGAGAATTTAATGACCCATATACCATTAAAAAATTGTTTTTTAGTTTTCTTATTCCAATTTTAGAATATGGTTCCCAAGTTTGGAATACTCGCAATCTGGGACAAATTAAACGAATAGAATCTGTTCAAAAACAGTTTTTGCTTTATGCCTTGAGGAGATTCAGATGGAACAATGGCTATCACCTTCCAAAATATGAGCATAGGTTGCTGTTACTTCAAATGATTTCCCTGGATAACCGTAGGAAGGTTGCTCAAGTGATGTTCATACTAAAATTGATCAAGGGCGAAATTTACTCGGATGTACTTTTAGAGAAGATTCAATTTAGAGTTCCCTAACGGTTAGACAGAAATGCTAGATTTTTGAGTATTCAGGACACTATTAATCATGGTTATCAAAAATATATGGCTTTGAGTTTTATGATTGAAACTTTCAACAATTATTATGATGTAAAGACACCACTTTTGGATCAATTTGTAGTAGACTTCAATGTCAGCTCAAATGTAATAAAAAAGAGATTGAATGAATTGTTCAAGAGTCAGATAGATTGATCACTTTTCTCTATATCTTTGTACGATTCAGTATTGCAGTTAATAATCACAGTGACTTGTTCCGAGATCGTTAGGATTGGCAATAGATTGTTAATCGGTGCAAATGCTGAATCATTTGATTTGTATTTATTATATTGTAAATTTTATTTTATTTATTTCTAATAAACCACCTTTGGCGAAGGAACGCTGTATGGTGCAGAATAATAATAATAATTTGCGATAATATCTTGTCCATCCACGCCAATAATTTTAAAACGCAATGGAATTTTTTTAAATTTTAGTTGTTGAATTGCATTTTTCGATATAAACGCACTTCGAGAACCCTGATCAATTAAACTTCTAAATACAGATTTTAATACAATAAAAAAATATTCGAATAACCAAATAGCAATAACATAATTTTTCGTTATTGGAAATTATTCAATAAGTTCTAATAGAATATTGTAATTTATTGGGTCCAAAGACAATAACTTTCAATATACCATATTTTTATAAAAAATAATTGAATGTAAAAAAATATTTTGCCATCAAAAAAAAAAATAATTCAATATTTGTTTGTGTAACCGTCATTTTCAATGATTTTTTCGCATCGTGTCTTCAGTGACCGATATAAATCATGATAGTATTCTGAAAGTTATAACAAATGTTTTGTAATATATATTCAGAATTTTTGTCTCCTTTTTATTTCAATATAAAAAATCTTACGTGGGCTCTGTGCACGCCAACGCTCTTGCACTACAGCATTCAGCCTGTCTTCATTTCTGGGAATGATTACCGGCCAATCACGTTCCATTTCAGCCCAGAGATTCTCAATGGGATTGAGATCTGGACTTTTCGGCGGCCATTCCATGACTTCGTAACGCTGGGGTGAATAACTCCGGCTGTGTGGCTGGGTGCATTATCTTGCATAAAAATGCGAGGATCGCCGTTGTCCTCGAACCGACTGATTTTTCATCACTGAAGATGATCGAGTTAAGCTTGTCCTGATCCCATTGCTCAAGTATGACTTCGCAGAATGCAATACGATTTATGCGTTGCTCAGGTGTCAAACGTAATTTTTTTGCGGCAGTGCGACACTTTAGTCCATGACTGCGAATGACCGCCGAGATTGCACTGACATGCACGTGAAATTCACGAGCAAAGCTCGCAGCTGTCAAAAATGGATTTTGTGATAAACGATTAATAATATCCGCCTCTTGTGCGGCGCTCAAAAGATGCGGCCGACCTAGCCGTGCACGCTTATTCAGTGTGCCTTCCTCTTCATGGCGCTTGAACCACAATCTAGCAGTTTTTTCCTAATTTAATTATACACAATCATTTGGAAATAATAAATAACTCAATGGTTTCGAAATAAATGAAATGCTAATTATATTATACACTTGAAAAAATACGTTATTGATTATAAACATAGTATCAGAGTGTCTCAAATTTAACAATTCATATTAACGAAAATATATAGCTTACATTGTAACCACATTGAGCGCTATTTCAGTCCAAGTCAATGAGCTGAAATTTCTCATCGAAACGATTTTGGTTTTTATTACCGCCGATAAATGTTGTCCAACCATAATTGCGAGAGTAAATTGCACAATGATTGACAGATAATGAAAGATTGTTATCGATTGTGAAATTCGTATATGACAATATGAAGCAAGCGTGCAACAGAGGAAAAAAAAAGTGGCACAAAATGTCAAAATAAATAGGAAATATTTTTGAGAAAACATCATAATTTGTCCGAAAGAAAAATTCGGATTTTCATGTCATAAAAAATAAGCCCTGATCAACAACAAAATTCATATTTGATTCCCCTTCACATGAATTCATATAAGATTTCATATGTTATAAAACATATGTAATCAAAGGGGAATATTTGAAATGTCAAAGCATTTTTAGTATTGTGCGACATATTCGTTCTGCAAAAGAAATGCGCAATACACTCAATAATCGTTGTCAATACATACACTTACAGAATGATAGCACGGAAGCCAAGAGGAGAAATGTGACATCGTCTCTATGTATGAGCGTTCGAATGAGAGTGAGTGAGCGCGCGCATGTAAACAGAATAATATTTCCTACAGCAGACAATAACTAATACATGCATAGCGCACGTTTAGATTCTCGAATTCATCACTTGCTTGGTTATCATACTATTCGTTTGACACTCGATGTCTGTATGAATCATTGGAGTGAATAGCACGACTATATGATGCGAAACAAAGGATTGCCAACAAAATGTAATTTCGGGCATTAGAAAACGAAGAGACTGTACAATGGATTTTTATTTGCGATTTGTCATCTATGTGTGTATTAGTGACAATATCACTTTCGTGTGTGTATGAATACAGTTTACCTAGAAACAAAAATATCATAAACCATAATAGATGTCATTGGCTGGAAGTGAATCCTGAGGAGCAGGTGGACCCAACCTGGCTTGTGATTTAAAGGTTGGATAAACATGGGGATAACATGCCTGGAAAAATTTCGTTATTTTTTCGATTTTCCCATCGGAAAAGCGAGAAAAATCGGTCTGTAGTTTTTCCCATTTTCATGCAATTGTTGCGTAGTAAAAATTGTTGGCACAATAGAACAAGCATTAACAAGCAAAGCTCAGATTGCCATTTACTAGGCCATTTAGCTAGCTAAGTGGCAATGCCATTTAGCTCAAATCTGCATCATTAGTTTTTGCCCCTGACTACCCCCGACCTTTTTTTTGGGGCTTTTCCATAGATTTTTTGATCAAAATCAATACCGACGCCAATTTGAGTGTTAAAGAGTGATCAATCCATGGAATTACTTTTGTTCGCTATTTAATTGTAATCCGTAATGCGTAATCCGTTATTACTTTTTAGCGCTACTTTCTGACGTCACGCATAACAAAGAAATGAATTCATATTAGCGATGTGTGTATTCGAACTCGGACAGTTCGAGTTTGAAAATGTTCCTATTTTGATGTTCGTGTTCGGTTCGAGTTGTTCGGGATAAAAACAATATTGTTCGAGTTCGTTCGTGTTCGATTAAATCTCAATTTCATTGGCTTACATATGAACAACATAAAAGTATGTAGTACACACTGTGTATGTGTGTATTAGTAACAACAGCTGATGAAATCATTGTATTGAAAAAAAAAAATCTCGAGAAAATAAAAATGTTAGAGTTGCAAATGCAATATAATTTTTCAATTTATTTTTTTTTTTTCTTATGTATTTCATTTCATTTTATATTTTCTTTGTTATTTTTGTTGTTGATAAATTTACTGAAACACATTTTATGTATGGAAACCATACATTTTTGTACGGATTCATTCATACAGCATCTGACAACCGTCATCTGACAACTGTCAGTGACGGAAAGTATTATTGAAATGATAATAATAATAATATTATGAAACAATGAAAATAAATAGAATATTTGAAATAAAATGAAAGATAAAAAATATAAAAATTTAGATTACAATTGAAAGACTCCGAAGAAAAATGTTACACAGAAAAGTCCCGTGGAAAAATGTTCGGGAGCTACCATTGGTTACCATTGGTTACGTCAAAAATCTCAAATGCTATTTGAAAACCAAAAAAAAAAATGTACTTCGGTGGAAATCTCAAAAAAATTTGAATTTAAACTGAAACGTAATCATTCAATCGCAATAACTTTGAAACATTGTTTCTTTTACGATCAGATTTCACTATTTAAATCGATTCACCTTATTAATTGAATTATAAAAAATAACCGAAATGTTTTCTCTTTGTTTAACAATTTTTCCTTTTCATTGATTTTTTTGTGCTTACATACAAAATTTGAATCATCAGAGTGAAAATGTTATGTAGTAAAATTCCGTGGAAAAATGTTATTATTCAACATACAAAAAACAACAAAAAATACATTCAACTATAATATTTTTTCACGGAACTTTTCTACAAACTGCACTCTGAACTGTTACGGTTTGTGGTACGGTTTAATCCACTGTGTGTTGGTTGTGCGCGACCGCACGGCGCTGGTTCCCTCGTTGAACGATTCGCTATGCGATGTAATTTTTCTGCCGGTCTCGGTCTTCAAAAACGTTAATAATTAAAAGTGTATTACTGGAGACTTTCAAGTTTTTTAATACTACAATGGAGCTCTACTTACTATAGATTCCATTTTTTTGTTCGTGAAATGTTACTGATATTGTTACTATGATTCAAAAAAATACATATTTTCATCAGTAAAATACATGCAGATATTTGTATATTATAATCATTATATACTGTATAATAATATTCAACAGATACCTTGTCACAGTGGAAGATCCAGATGAAAACGACGATGATGGCTTATGTACTATTATAGGTAAGATTTCTCAATTTGCTATAAAATTCTTCGAATTATTTTTCTGGGCACATTTTAGCTATAGAGAAGTTAAGATAAACAAAAATAAGTTATATGTTAAAAAAATATGTTATTTAATATTATCAATTATTAAAACTTTTATCTCGCAATAGTGAGCAAATTCAAATAAAAATTCATAAATCAATATGTAAAGGGAGGTTATGTTAGCTTTCATTGCTACGTTCGTTCAAGTTCCATTATTTTTTTGAATCTTGAGTAATTATTTGATTTAATTTTGACATAAATTTAATATTTTCACAAATTTATGGGTCATACTACTTAAGTCGCGCGAATTAAGGTCGCGCACAAAAACGAATTTTGGTCGCACGATTTTGTTGCGACTATAATTCGTAATCCAAAACGAATTTTGGTCGCGCAAAAAAACGAATTTTGGTCGCGAGACTTAAGTACGCAAGTGAGATTTGTATGGGAATTTTTTTGCGACTATAATTCGTAATCCAAAACGAATTTTGCTCGCGCACAAAAACATATTTTGGTCGCAATTTTTTTTTGCGACTAAAATTCGTAATTCAAAACGAATTTTGTTCGCGCACAAAAATGTATTTTGGACGCAGCTGAGTTTTTGCGACTATAATTCGTAATCCAAAACGAATTAAGGTCGCCTGCCAAAAACGAATTTTGGTCGCAAAAAAAAATTGCGGCCATAATTTGTTATTCGGAACGAATTAAGGTCGCTGACAAAAAGGAATTATGATCGCAAAAAAATGTCCATACAAATCTCACTTGCGACCTTAATTCGCGCGACTTAAGTAGTATGACCCAAATTTATTATTCAAATTTATAAGGAATCATTGAAATTCATTCATAAAGGTGCATTTAATTTAGACTATTTGTCAAGACCTATGAATAATGTTACATCGTAAGAAAACGTCCATCTAGTGACTTGATGTAGAACTTTCTATATAACCTATGAGTGTGAAAGAGACAAATACGTCTAAAAGAGACAAACACACAAACAATACTTTGTACGTAGCAGCATTATAGTTCTGTAATCAGTCATTAGATGGCGAATTTTTCTGTGATGACACTTGTTGTTAGTGTAAATTAGTGTAAAATCAATTTTGCTCATAGTGCCTGCTATTTGTTTTCTTACAAGTATTATTTTTTTTTGTTGTTGTAAATATGTCAGAAACGGAATTGTATGGATGTAGTAGGGAGAACAAGGGTAACCGAAGTTACACCTGTTCGTTGCGTAGGTCACAAGACCTTTTACAAAACTTCCCTTATGTCTTGGAGAGAGAGTTTGACAGCCTAATTCCCCATAGACAAAAAAGAGCATAGTGCCGTTCTAGCCAACATAAAAAAGCTTCAATAAGCTCATTATTTGCCAATAGATGGCGCTACTAATATGCCAATAGATGGCGCTACTAATATTACTTTTTTTACACTAATTTTCCTCGTTAAAATGTTTTTCGTTTGAAAGAAATAAATTTAAATTCGAAATTGTGATAAAAAAAAACAAAAATAACTTTGAACAAAATAAAAAAATATAAGTTTATCTTTCGAAAATTGCTTTTAAATGAAAAAAATAATATTTTGTTGCGTATATATATTTCTGCATATGACATTCCAGAAATTGTCAACATAACCTCACATTGTCGTGAATAAAAATCATTACAAAATAAATTATTCGACAAACTCCAAGCCATCATGATGGTTAATAAATAATTTCCAATAGCGGCTCACTTCAATATTTGTGCATTGAAGAGATTTTAGTTGTGAACAGACAAACCATATTTTTTTCAGTTTTCGTTTACTCTAAACAAAAAATAACAACCAAAAACATAGAAAAACATTTTTTTTTTCCTGTTTGCAATTTATTACTTCAATGCGACGATTTCTAAATTATTAAAGCAATATTAGTTGCAAACAGGCAAAAAAATTGTTTTTCTATGTTTTTGGTTGTTAATTTTTGTTCAGACTAAACGAAAACTGAAAAAAAAAAATTATTTGTGTATTCACAACTAAAATCTCTTCAATGCTTCAGCATAAACACTATGCCGACTTTTTGCTTATTTAATTTATGACTCCTGTAGCGTAGTGGATAGTGTGACGACTTTTTATTCGGTCGTTTTGTGTTCGAATCCAAGTAAACTAATTTTTTTTTTTTTTCAGTTTTCGGTCTTTTTTTCCACATTTTTATTTTTTCTTCATTTATTTTAAATAAAAATGTGGAAAAAAGACCGAAAACTAAAAAAAAAAAAAAATTAGTTTACTTGGGTTGGAACCTTGGTTGGAACACAAAACGACCAAATGAAAACTTATCGGGCTTTACACTACGCTACCCGAGTCATACATTAAATAAGCAAAAAGTCGGCATAGTGTTTATGCTGAAACATTGAAGAGATTTTAGTTGTGAACAGGCAAACAATTTTATTTTCAGTTTTCGTTTACTCTGAACAAAACAACAACAGCCAAAAACATTAAAAAACATTTTTTTGGCCTGTTTGAAACTACATATTACTTTAGTAATTTGAAAATCATCGCATTAAAGTAATATATAGTTGCAAACAGGCCAAAAAAATGTTTTTTAATGTTGTTGGCTGTTGTTGTTTTGTTCAGAGTAAACGAAAACTGAAAAAAAAAATTGTTTGTCTGTTCACAACTAAAATCTCTTCAATGCTTCAGCACAAACATTGAAGTGCCGACTTTTTGCCTATTTAATGTATGACTCCTGTAGCGTAGTGGATAGTGTGACAACTTTTTATTTAGTCGTTTTGTGTTCGAATCCAAGTAAACTAATTTTTTTTTTTTTTTCAGTTTTCGGTCTTTTTTTCCACATTTTTATTTTTTCTTCATTTATTTTAAATAAAAATGTGGAAAAAAAGACCGAAAACTAAAAAAAAAAAAATTAGTTTACTTGGGTTGGAACACAAAACGACCAAATAAAAAGTTATCGGGCTTTACACTACGCTACCCGAGTCATACATTAAATAAGCAAAAAGTCGGCATAGTGTTTATGCTGAAGCATTGAAGAGATTTTAGTTGTGAACAGACAAACAATTTTTTTTTTCAGTTTCCGTTTACTCTAAACAAAAAATAACAACCAAAAACATAGAAAAACATTTTTTTTTTCCTGTTTGCAAATATTTATTACTTCAATGCGACGATTTCTAAATTATTAAAGCAATATTAGTTGCAAACAGGCAAAAAAATTGTTTTTCTAATATTCAATGTGAACGTAATTTCCAAGTTTCAAAAGGTACCAAAATAAAAAACCAAAAAAGTCAACAAAGTCGACATTTTCTTTTTTTCTATGAGCAATATTCAAGTGGTAGTAGTAATTTTGTTCAATTTTTCGTTGGTCAATGGATATTTACTTGTAATGATGAGTTAGCATCAAAGGCACTTGACGTAACCACATATCAATTTCGAAAACAACAAAATTAAAACATAATAATGACAAATACAAAGCCATCGATTCCATTTTATCATTATTCAAGTTGCTGTTTTTTTTTTTTTTTTTTTATTTATATTTTCTTCCTTGTTCTTCAAACACGTTTTTTGTTTATTATTAGCAATATTTTTCCTTAACGGCAAACAATTTTACAACATGAACCAATTATTGTGCATCGGTTTAAATGTCAGTGAGCATGAGAAATTTGTTTTGAAAATGGCCACAAATGAGAAAGAATACAATTCAGTGCAAACAAAGACAAAAATTGTGCAATGAATTTGTGAAAAAAAATGTCAACTTTTGTATCACTGGATTTTCTGAAACTGTTTCAAAAATATTTAACATTTTTGTTTTTTTTTTTAGTCCATTGTCTGGAGTGAATTGTGAATCATTGTTTATTTGTGTTTTGATGATCATCAATTGAGAAGAGAAACGAAAAATAAAAACATAGAAACGAAAGACAATCAAAGTGAATGAGACAATGGTTTCATTTTTTTATCACAATTTTGAATTCAATATTTATTTTTTTTTTTTTTTCAAATAATAGTATAAAAAATATGTGTATATGCATACGCCATCTCTTGCAAGAAAAAGAAATAAATAAAGTTTGACAATACAAGCTTTTTCAGTTACGCCATCTATCGGGAAAATAATGTTGGCACCCGCTTATATGGAACGTGCACTATGCTCTTTCCATTTTTATTGTGTGACTGGAGGTTGCCGTGGAGATATAGCATTGATAGTCATATTTCCCGACATCTGTCTGTTTTGAGTTCGAGGTGGAGACTCACCGTCTAACGCAGGGAATCTTCCAGACCTCTTAGTGAAGTTGAAAATATTGTTTATATTATAACTATTTACAACTTCAGAAGGGTCCAGCTCCTCGTGTCCATAGATTGCACGTCGAAGGTCTGTTAACCCTTTGCATTTGCATAAGAAATGAATCAAAGTTTCGATATCTCTGCCGCAAAATTCACAATCGGGGTCATCTCTTACTCGTATACGTTTCAGATACGCGTTTAGTCTTATGTGACCCGTAAGGATGCCAATTGTATAGCTCATTTTGATTTTATTCAGAGTGAGCAAGTTGCTGGTGAACTTGGCATTTGGTGAGTTTAAAAACTCTCGCGCTATCACGCAGCCGTTTTGGCCTCTCCAACATAGTTTAATGCTGTTTTGTAGCCAATTGTTACAGTGAGCCCTACCCGTTTTATCCATTAATTTAAGAAACGGTTCAGGACCCTCCATTGTTACAGAAGTGCCCGCTCTCGCTAGAAGCCCGCTTTTATTAATTTTCATTCTTTGGATTTCACCAGTGTGATCTCTCTTCTGTTCTGAATCTGTATTATAGTATCAATACAGTTTTGTACCAGTTCAGACTTTACCGTGTGGTTCTCAAACACTCTCAATGCATGAGAACTGCTCGAATAAATTCTAACTGGAGTGTTGCTGAGTTCATCTTTAGCCACCTCGATGCAGCAGTTTAAGATAGCCGCCAACTCAGCCTGCGCAATATTCGTGTTGCTGCCCAAATATCCGCAGTGTTCGGTATCGTTATTAGCATGAAACATGCCGTATCCGAATCCATTCTTATGGACACCTGCTTCAGCGAACCAACTGTCGACTTGGTTGATTTCATTCGTCTCCGGTATGTCCTCTACCCCTAGGATTATACCATAGGGTTTTTTAAAGACAAACCTGGTACGAATTCTATCAACCGGAGCCTGCAAAATTGGAATAGACTCATACAGGTCGATAATAATTGAAGAATGAGGACTCAATTTCGTACGCTCCGTTTTTATGATGGATTTCAAACGAAACGCTGTTATACGTGCTTCGTTCTTAATATGGTTGTCGAGTGTTAGAAGGTTCAGTAGAGCTTCCAGGGATGCCTGTGATGTTGTTCTGGCAGCTCCTGTAACAGCCATACAAGCAATACGTAGTAAATGACTTAGATTTCTCTTTGCCATCACTGTTTCCGTACCCTTCCACCAAATAAACGATCCATATGAAATCATTGGTTTTACTATAGCTGAGAATAGCCACAAAAGATTTGCTCAGCAATACATGTATGTATGTGTTTGTTGTATACATGTACAATAAACGCCAATCGAATAAACATGCGGAGACTTAATATAAATAGTTTGTTTTGCTTTAGTTGTATTTTTAATTTCTCAATGAAGTGTTATTATAATTTTATTTCAAAAATATTTATATTTCGATAATTTAATGATGAAAAATATTTTATTGTACATAGATATTTAATAATTTTTACACATAATCAATTTTTATTCAGATTCAGTATCAAATGTTGGTGAATCTAATTTATGTTTGTTCGTTTAGATGGCACTTAACGGGGAGACTCACATACAAATGTACAGAGCTATATAGACTGCTTACCAGGGTAGCCCTGGTGGGATTGACGGTGGCCAAATCACTCTTACATTCATAAGTTATGAGCCTTTGCGAGAGCAAACTGCCAGTCCACTCCCTTAAGTACCCCCTTACATTACGATTGCGTAAGGCCATGTCCACAGTTGAGAAGGATATGTTATCGAAAGCCCCTTCTATGTCTAGAAAAGTAGCTACAGCATACTCCTTGTAATGTATTGATTCCTCTACCATGACTGATAAGGAATGTAGCGCTGTTTCAGTATATTTGTCCTGCTGAAACGCAAATTGTCCATCGAATATTGGATGGTTTTGATCAATTTGATCTCTCATAAATCTATCAATAAGTCTTTCCAATCCCTTCAGTAAGAAGGAAGTTAGACTGATCGGTCTAAAGGATTTTGGCTTTGTGTAGTCTTCCTTCCCCGGTTTGGGAATGAAAACGACCTTAACACGTTGCCACTCACCCGGAATATGGACCAGTCTTATGGAAGCTTTGTATATCGCAATGATATGACTTTTGATATATTTCCAAGATTTTTGTATAAACGCTGGATAAATCCCATCGAAACCCGGCGATTTGAAGGGTTTGAAAGACGAGAAAGCCCATAGAGCTCTCTCTTCATCCACTATTTCTCCAGTGATATGAGCGTCAGTTGGGTTTAAATCCCCAACAGAACGAGCAGCTACAACTCCAGCTTCATACACACTGCCAGGGAAGTGTGTAGTCAATAGGAGTTTTGCTGCTTCCTCATGGGACTTTGTTAAGTCTCCACTTGGGTATCTTAGTACACAAGGTTGATTCAAGTTATCCTTTGACAACAGTTTGTGTACCCGTGACATAGCTGCAACGCCTTCTATCTCGCTGCAGTATTTCACCCATGAGTTTTTCTTTGCTTTTTCGATTTCCAAAGAATACTCGTTTCTCTTGGCTTTGTACTCAGTCGATCGTATTCCTTTGAGTTCTACTGAACAAGTACGGTACCGACGAAATGCTTTGTAGCATTCCTTTTTCAGTTTACCAAGGCTCTTGCACCACCAAATATTGTATTTTGGTTTGCTACTAATACCAGGACACGATTTGAAATAGGAATCATTCAACGACTTTGTAAGATCGTTGACAGCATTTTCCAGCTGTTGAATGTTACCTATATCGTGTGTGAGTGGTATTTGATCCAATTTGGCTGCTAGGCAACTCATAAAGTTAGCCCAGTTAGTCCTTCTTGGATTACGGAAGAGTTTTTGTTCGGGTGCGGATACTGACAGTTTGAATTGAATCAATCTGTGATCCGAACAAGTTTCTTCATTTGAGACATACCAGTTGCTAATTTTGTCAATAATATTGCGACTAGCAAGGGTGATATCTAGGACTTCGGATCTATTACAAGTGACAAAAGTTGGTTCTGTACCCTTGTTTAAGATCTCTAGATCCTTTGCGGCAATGAACTCAATGAGCTCTTCGCCGCGTTTGTTTATGTCACTGCTTCCCCATAGATAGTGGTGAGCGTTCGCGTCACAGCCTAGAATTAATGGTCTTCCAGTGGAAGTACAGAAATCGGTGGTCTCTGAAACCATCTTCCCAGGTCTCGGTTCGACAAATAACAAATTCTTCATTCTTGCCGCTCATCCCTGAATTCAGTAAAAGTGTGGTTGTATCTCCATTACAAAACTGTGGTAGAATTGTAAGAGATACATCCATTGTAGCAAAAATGCAAGTTCTTGGTTTATCACCTTTATGGAGATAATGAACTGTATATTTTTGCTCAGGTGAAACCTTTATTTCGTTGCCGATTATATAAGGTTCCTGTGCCAAAATTATTAGATGTTTATGTTTAACGGTTTGCGCCATGTGCATGGAGCTATCAATCAAATTGGTAGCCCCCTTTGCGTGGTGCAAGTTAATCTGCTTGAACTCTATCTCCGTCTGATTCGCCACATTAATGTCACGTCCAGAGGGTTGTGAGATGGATTCAAGATTTTGGTGTTGGGAGGGCATCATTTTTCAATCATTTACTCCTCCATCGGTTGCCCAGTGTCAGCAGAATTCTGTTCCTGTTGAACAGACCCACTGCCTGAGGTCTCGTTGGATGCAGCAATCCACTAGGTTCTTTGACCAGAGTGAAAACCGCTTTGCTTACACCGCAATAGAGTGAATCGGAGCGTTGTTTCAACACTTCAACGGATTCTTGACCAACTCCAATAGTAAGAGTGGTTCCACCATTGATGTATTGGGAACGCATCACGGTCCAACTCTTTGTGACGATTCCTCGATTTTGAGCTTCCAACAATTTAAAAATGTCGGTAGCCGGCTTTTTGATTCCCCGTACCCACACGTTGAATTTGTATGGTTTGGGGAGATCGCCAAAATCGATCATCGCCAATTTTGCGCCCTTCCACAGCTTCCCCTTTTTCATAATGTCTGGTAGAGCATTTTCCAGCCAGACGAATGTTTGAGGAGTGGCGCTTCTAACACGCATGGCACCAAGGTGAGGTCTGACGTCGTCAAACTGTGGGAGATTTATGTTTTTCCCAATTTGTGCCATTATATGGTCTATGATTTGCGTGTTGAGTGTGAGAAACGGAATTACATTACTGTGGTTTGAAATGTGGTGGCTTAAGAAAAATGTAAATTTGGCAAAAGTCAATATACTTGTTCAGTGTATGAGAAAAAGAGAGAAGAAAATTAAAATATTACTTGAATGTTTCGGATTGGCGAAAAAAATTTCAGTTTGATATGTATCCCATGTATTGTGACACCAAGTAATGATGATGATGAAAACCTGAAGTTTTTTTATTATATCTTAACGACTGAAAATGCAATTGGTATAATGTTGTTATATTTTTCAAACACCAATTCGAACACCTGAAAAAATTGATAAAAAAATTCTCGCTTCATTTTTTGCACAATATGATGCGTGAACAAAAAATACCAAGCCCATCGGAAACGTCATTTGATAATACCGAAAATATCATTCAATCAGGCGAAAATCTTGTCGGAATATCTAACGAAATTGGAGACCAACAACAGCTGGCGCAGTCATCCGTGAAAAATTCAGAGAGAGTATTGGCAAGAAAATATGATTCGTTAATTAATGTCACTCAATTTTATTTATGAATTGAAAAATTATAAAGAAAATGATTAAAAATCAATAATTATACACAAATCCATGTGTTGGACCGGTGTGGCCTTGCAAAAACTTAACTCCTTCCTCTTGGTGAACCTTAGTTGCTTGCGGTATATAAATGTATTCAACATGTTGATGTTGAATGTTTGAGTGATTTTGAGCCAAAAAATTTCTACTTTTCCAACAAGTTGAGTAATTTTCATTTTGATTCGAGCAATTGCCAACGGCGAAAACTTACGAACCGTTGTCGCCATCGACTCAAAAAATTGCTGAATGTCATCATTTGTTTTTTGCGGCATGAAATTAGATGGTTTTGGGCGACTTGACTTCACGAATAATTTCTTTTGTGTCCACAATTTGTGAAGAATGAAATTAATAAAATTAGAGATATTTTCTTTAAAAACATAAGGTCTTTTCAAAATGGACGTTTGCAATAAAAACGAAAGCGATTCGTCACTTTTTTCTTCACTTCAACTATTAATAAAATCAATGAAATAATGTAAAGAATGTATGAAATTAATAAAATCGTTACGAACCTTCGAAACCCAAATTAGTAGCTATTGTTAGCCACAATCGATTTTTCGCTTTTGAATCACGAAATTCCTTGTGTTTTGTACGATGTCCGGATAGAAGGGAATTTAATAAGTTACAATTTTCTCAAACACTTGCCTTTTATTTTTATATAATTTTTATTTGGACTTCTTAAATTCGACTTCACAATTTCGCTCACTTAGAATTATTTGGAAAACTGAATGTTACTTTTCCTTCTTGATATTTCGAGAGAAACACGAAAATCGTCAATCAATGAATGAATGAGGTATTTCTTATAAAATGATGTGTGAAATGTCTAATTTTTTTTAGCTCGCTAAATTTTTTATTTTATATTCAGTGAATTCGTCAAAATTAATTTAATAAACTGAAAATATTTATAGATATATTGTTTTTGTCTCTGGAAAAAATAAAGTTCAGTGAAATAAATAAAATTCTATTTTTAAAAATCAACTTTTAAGTGATGGCACTCAGTATGCCTCACAAATGCAATAGAAATGACTGTCCAACGTCAAATATAACCGGGCTCAAAGTGAAATGTGCCAAATGCAAAAATTTATGTTATTTAATGTGCTTTGGTTTTTCAAAATCTGAAAATAAAGATGGAAATGAAGTTGTTAAATTTATCTTGCCGACCGGTGGTGCAATTTATTCAGTTTTATCGTGTTGTGCATTTGTATGTTGCGATGAAAATTTTCCATCCACTGAACTGAAATCGTCACTAAAAATTCCAACAAGCAGTCGTTCAACATCAACTGGCCGTACAAAAAATGTAACAAATGAAAATATTATGAATGAATTGATTGCTATGAAAGATGAATTGAATACAATGAAAGTCTCTACGAATGCAACTAAATTAAATACCGAATTAATCATGAAACAACAAAATAACTTGCAACGCTTTAAATCAACAAATATGTCATCGACAACAACAACAACATCAGCAACACCAACTCCGAAAAATTCTTATGCACAATCAGTGAAACATTTGTCTTCAACACCAGCTAATAAACGACCTCGTACTGAAACATCCATGAATTCTCCGATAAAAAAGAAATTGAATGTACCACTGGCGAAAACTGGGACCAAAATTAACGCTGCTTTATCTGTTGTTCCAAAGAAAATTATTGCACCAAAATCCATAATGAACGATAAACCAAAATATGAAAAGTCAGTATGGATTTCTCGATTAGAACCGCACGTTTCAAACGATGACATCACAAATTTCATTATTGAAAATACTCCAGTGACAGATAAAACTCGTTTCAATGTTCATAAACTGGTTAAAAAAGATTGCGATATATCTTTATTGAAATTTGTGTCTTTCAAAATTGAACTATTTGCAAGTGATTTTGATATTCTCATTGAACCAGCCATATGGCCACAGCATGTTATGGTTCGTGAATTTATTCCAAACTTAACGTTTGATAATTTTTTCCCACCACTGAATGTAAATTGAAATCAAGAAAACATGGAAACAGATTCAATTGTGCAAATTATGACACCAACAACAGAGAAAATTTCACCCGTATCACCGAAAAATTCCATGGTGAAATAACGCCATTC